>WTSP01136484.1:0-10524 GCA_025331215.1 Actenoides lindsayi | reverse complement strand
TTCCACGTGGTCTAGTGGGAGGTGTCCCTGCCTGTGGCAGGGGCATTGGAACGGGATAATCTTTAATGTTCCTTCCAACCCAAATGATGGTCAGCATTATACAGTATTAGAGAACTGACTTTCTTAATACTGGTTTTTTATCTTCCTCTGCCTTATTGCACTGATGTATCTATTATTTGGGTTTGTATTAAGCTTTTTTGTTTTTTAAAGATCAGTATCAAGGCATGCATTTGAGAATGCAGAAATGAAGAACCTCTTTTCTGAAAGTTTTTTTTTTCATTTTTCACTAGCTATGTTTATCAAATAGTATAATGATCACACAGTGCTCTGATAAGTAATGGTATTGATCAAAGATCACGCTGCTCCTCTTCAGTAAGGCTGCCATGAGGACTTGATAACCAAGGTGCAGATATTAATTATCCCTGATGTGCATATGTTTTGAGTCCCTGAATGAGAAATTAATGCCCTCATAGGGATTTTCTTTCCTCCCCTTCCTCCATTCTCCTAGCCAAAATGCAGATTTTGGCTTCAGGACCACTTTACTGAGAACCTTTTGATTTTTTTTGGTGGCTGGAGAACCTGTATTGGATTTTACATGCTGGTCTTTGGTGCTGTGTGGATGACAGGTAGGTGCGATGCTGCTGCATGGTTGCCCTTGGTGGGGAGCAGAAGATCCTGAGAACAGGGATCCTTTGTAGGACACGGACTACACCCAGTTGACAAGTTTTGGCTTTTTCATGGTTTCTGCTGTCCCTGTGGCTTTCCCAGGCACAAAACGTGAGTGCTGTCCACTCAGCATTCATGGTGTGAACGTTTTGGGTTGCTGCCCGAGGATCACTGTCCTCTCTTGTCTGCTCAGTGACAAGGTGATGGTGTCTCATTGAGCTCGAGGAGTTTGAATAAACTGCTTCAAGGCAGCAAATAACATTTTCTGAATCTGTCCTCAGAGTCTTCAAATGTGAGATGTGTTCCCTTCTTACTGATAGCAAAGAAATTGCTCTTTATAACACAGAAATTGTTATTGTCACTTATTTTATACAGTGGAGAGACAGAGAAATGTGATTAGTTTTTCTTTTTTCCTTTTACTGTCTCCAGTGACTGTTGATGTATCTAAACCTAGAGAGAGGGAACATCTGCAACTAGAGCAGGTTGCTGAGAGCCCTTACCAACCTCACCTGGAATGGTTCCAGGGATGGGGCATCGACCACCTCCCTGGGCAACCTGGGCCAGGGTCTCACCACCCTCAGCATCAAAAATTTTTTCCTTCTCTCGAGTCTAATCTCCCTCTTCTAGTTTAAAAAGCCATCACCCCTTGTCCCGTCCCAACAGGCCCTGCTCAAAAGTCTGTCCCCATCTTTCTGGCAGGCCCTTTGAAGCCCTGAAAGGCCACAGAAGGTCTCCCTGGAGCCTTCTCTTCTCTGGGCTGAACAACCCCACCTCTCTCAGCCTGGCCTCCCAGCAGAGGGGTTCCAGCCCTCCCATCATTGCTGTGGCCTCCTCTGGCTCCGCTCCAGCAGGTCTCTGTCTCTCCTGTGCTGAGGACTCCAGAGCTGGACACAACACTCTAGAAGTCAATTAATTGATTGATGACTTCAAGTGGATCATGAGCATCGCTGTGAAGAGCAATCATCATTTGGGATTGTATTAATGAAAATGTCCAATCTCACGAATTGCTGGGATGAGGCATGTTGACCATCTCTTCTACAGCTTGGAGAACATTGTATCTTCATTGTTGTCCCAATGTCTGCCAGCTATAAAGAAGCTTAACCAAGTGGCTCCTGCTTTGATAAAATAGCTTGGTGAAATTGAACAGAAATCCAGTTTAAAAAGTAAGGCGATCTAGGGAAGCACAGGCAGGAAGCTGCTCCACTCTTTTCAGCCTTGAAGGTTAAATATTATATAGACATGAAGTTACAGCTCAGCTGAATGTGTGGCAGAGGGCGATGGAAGAATCCTTCCCCAACACCCGGGTCATCTGTCCATCCCCCCACCCCTGGTTAGAGCTCACGCAGCGGTTTGGGGCCAGCAAATAAAATGGCTTCCCATGTTTGCAGAAGGGATCTGCCTTAATTGCGGCAGCAGATCGTCCCTCGCTTTTATTCACTTAATTAAGATGGATGAGGGATAAACCTCGTGCCAGACAGGAGAGCCTGGGGCTTTGTCACCGGGATTGGGGATTTGGACTTTTATGGGCAAAGGCTGCAATACAGAAGATGAAAGGAGAAGCTCAATCTTGAGGATTACCGTTGAGTTTAAAACAGCAGAGACATTTTGCAGATCATTTATTTTAAGACATGTAAAGTATTTACAAAAAAATTGTATCAATTTTGCATCAGTGGAAGCAACAAATACATGAAGTATCACTGGGATGTTTGGTGCCCCATGTGCAATGACTACTTGCTCCTGTGAAGATTCCTAATATAGAATCAGTGAATCATTTTGGGTGGAAGAGACCTTTAAGCTCATCGAATCCAACCGTTAACCCAGCACTGCCAGGGCACCACTAAACCATGGCCCTCAGCACCACATCTCCATGGCTTGGAAACCCCTGCAGGGATGGGGACTCCACCACTGCCCTGGGCAGCCTGGGCCAGGTCTGATCTCTCTGAATTACAGCAAAGCTTGGAGATGAAACGAAAAAGGTGGAGGGGGGGGAAAGACGACCAAGCAGACTTAATCATGTAAAATGTAGTTTTGGAAGAATTGCTGCTTTCTCTGAATTTGGAATATTTTAAATACAGGCTGGCAGGTGTAAGGGGTAGCACTGAGTATTTCCTGTGGGAAAATGTGGGGTTCAGTTAAGGGTTTCCTTCTTATCTTACAAATGTCGCTGTGGAATTGAAGTATATTTTAATCAAGGAGATTAAAAAGATGGTCCTCACAAGTGGAAAATACCCTTTTTTTTTTCTGTTGTTGTTTGTTTGCAAGATATGGGCTGCATCTGATGGAGCTGGTGAACGTTTGGGGTTGCCTCCTTAAACCAACCTTCTCTGGAAGGCTTCTCTCTGGTCCTTATCAAACATCAACATTGTGACCTTTAGAAATGCACTTCCATGGTTCAATTTAAAGTTCTGAAAACCATGATGTTGGAAGTACTGGGGTTTATTTCTTTATTGCCTGGGCTACAGCTACGGGACCAGCGATGTTCAGAGGAATGTGTTTGAATTATCAGGCTGAACTCAGCATTTCTGGGCCAGAGTTTTCTTGGTATTTGGAGGCCTCTGGGATAGAAGTAACTTTGCCAGCAGCTCATAAATTTGAGCCAGGCTTTTTTTACCTTAGTCAGGAAATTCATGTTTGAGCTTTCTTTAAGCTGGGATTCATGGTGATCTAATCCCAGCATGCTGCCAAACCCAACCTGTAATTTTTATTTTATTTTTTTTGCATTCCGTTGCCTTTTTTTGTTTGTTTTAATCTTCATGGTTTGGATTGTTCCTTTCCCTTCTCAGCATGTCTACGATCAGTAAATATCTTTAATTTCTCCAAATAGCAGCTGGAAGAAAATGTGGTGGTATCTTGTAAGAACTGAGAGATTATTTTTTATATATATATATGTACAAGCACACACGAATCTGCATAGCAAGTGTCATATGAATGAGTCCAAATTACTATATAAAGTAATATATGCCATAATAATGCATGTAATATAATATTAATGCAATAATATATACACAGGCAAAAATCTGCATTGCAGGTGTCAGAAGATCAAATTAATCTATATAATCATATTTACTGTAATAGTACATGTAATATAATAATATGTACACACAAATCTGCATTGCAGGTGTTGTATAGAAGCTGAAACTAATATATACAATAGTAGTATCTATTGTAATAATATATGTAATATAAAAAATGCTTTAAATCAGGATATTGCCAGAAGTTTTAGATTAGTGTTAAACAGGGAATAAAATAATATCCCAGAGAGCGCGAAGACCCTCAAAGACCTTTTCCTTGCCTGAAAATTCAACAAGGTGGGTCTGCTACCAGTTCGGTTGCCCAGTCAGTTCTTAAATCATTCAGGATTTACTCTGCCTGCCTGTTTTTGCATCATGCTGCTGCTCGAAATGATAAGTAACCCCAGTCCTGCTCCTCTGCGTGTGC
This sequence comes from Actenoides lindsayi, assembly GCA_025331215.1. Lineage (NCBI taxonomy): Eukaryota > Metazoa > Chordata > Aves > Coraciiformes > Alcedinidae > Actenoides > Actenoides lindsayi. Next base: position 6,420 of record WTSP01136484.1, on the reverse strand, counting down.
TGCGTGTCACGTAAACGAGGGCCGGTGGTAACGTACGGGGGTATTTCCTCAATTGCCTTGTAGCCAAATACATTTGATTTTAAAAATCTTTTAAGGATAACGGGTAAGCACCCAAGAGCCACTAAGCCTGGCTTAAGCAGCTTGGGTTGCTTCAGTTGGGATCACAACCCAGATGCCAGCATTAATGCCACCTTCCGAAGTGCTTACGCAGCACAAAGCGGCTCCACGCGCTGCTTTCTACTTTGGGCCACGTGGGAGCAAATGGTGGCTTCTGGAATTGCCTCACAATTACGATATTTGTAATAATAGAGCTGTGATATAAATAGCCTCATGGCAGAGGGGAAATAGATGGGTAACGAATGGGTGTGACCTGCCTCGTGCTGTCGTGGTTTTTCTTTCTGGCTCATGCAACCCTTCCCACTCGACATCTGGTTTTCATCTGCTACAGGAAAACCAAATAATTTCAGTCAAACTGGGAAAAAGCATAAAGCTTTAAAAAAAACTTTGCCTGATCTTAGACTGGTTTTCGGGGCGGGGGGGTATTAATTAAATTTATCAGCCTGAGTTATTGACAGAGTGGATGCTGACCTGGATACTGGAGCAAACCCATCATCTGACGGACAACTCAATTGCAGCTTAACAAAGTCAGAGCGACACTGTTTTCCTGATGAGGCCGTGAAATGATAAATAACATGCATTGAGGTCGCAGTGAATTTTGGTGTGTCCTCCCCCCACCAGGGCTGACCTCTCAGCATAGAGGTGGTAGTCCTGGTTTCAGTGGGACTGACCGTGTTTGCTGGAGGATTAAGTTAACCTGTGACAAAGGTGCCTTTCCTAAATAGAAAACAGAAAAATAGATATAGAAAATAAATATAGAATGCATGAGAAATATATTAATAGAATATAGAATAATTAAGAGAAACTAAATAGGTAATAGGTGAGATAAAAATACGTGCATGGTGTTGATAAATATGAAATAAAACCCATTATTTTCTTTATATCTGCCCATCTAATGTTGTCGTTTAGGCAAATTTCGACGTTTGGAGGTATGGTGGGACATCTGCTCAATCTCCCACCCACTAACAGCCTTCCTTAACTAAGTTTTTAAATCGCACTTTATTGATCGTGGGGCCTTTAAAGAAGCCCAGAAGCTTTTAGCGAGGGTTCACCGGTGTGCAAATGGAGTATTAGTCTTTCTGCAAGAACTATTGACCTGAACAGTTGGGTACTCAGGAATATTTACGGATTATTTTTCCATTTAGGCTGCAAAATTCTTGCGGATCATTAGATTGGCTGCTTCTGTGCTTGCTGGGGGTTGTTGTTGTTGCTGTAAAAGCCTCAGGAAGATAAAATTGAGTAAGGAAAAATATTTCTGATGTTCTGTATTTATTGAGTCTGTTCTGCAGGAGAAATTTAGCTGGGAGAAGCAGTTTTTTGAATAACCAGGTCGTCTTACCTGCTGGCTTAAGGTGTGAAGGATCAAACATTGAAGTCTCTGTGAGCCATGAATTTGCATTTTGACTTTAATGGTTGCAATTTTTAAATTGCTTCACGGTTATCGCCTCTGAAGATCTTAGGTACGCATTTTCCCAAAGGGTTTAATGAAGGTTTCCAGCTTTCAACTGGAAACTCAAAGTAAACCAGGTTGGGAATAAGGTCCCCCATGTATTTATGCCAGGAAACAGCAGAGTATAGATGGAATCTCTTATGGTGATGTTGATGCTCAGAATTATCTTCAGACTTTGATTTTGGAGCACCAATTCCAACTTTTTTATTCCTCCTTTTTTGTACAGTTCCTGTTAGCGTGGTGACTTTTTTCCCATGCCTTGTTTCAATTTCCATCTGGCTTTTAATTACTTTTTATATATATATATATGTAATTATGTTTGTGACTTCAGACTAGGCAGCTGATGAATTTTCAGTAGCTCCCATCCACTTGGATGCCATCCAGGGGGAGAGACAGGGAAAGAAACAACAGAAAAAACAGGAGAGCTGACCAGGGTAACAGCCTCGCGTATCGGATGCCAGAGGCTGGGTGACCAAAGCCTTCCTGCTGAAATCCAGCCAGCACGAGGTAGGACAATCATGCTGCTGTTCTCTGTGGGGGTTATAAACAAGAGGATGAGGCTCAGCAAAAGAAAGAAAGGTTTCTTTCTGTGTTTTTTCCTTTTTGTTGCATTTTTTAGCTTCCTTTTCTCTCCCTTCTTTTCCTCCTGATCTGCAGGCAGAGCTATTTAGAGACAAAATGCTGGGTTTGCATGAGTTTGAATTTTTTTTTTTTTTTTTTTAATGTAGTATTTTACTTGCCGGTTGAAGTTGGTAAAGGAATACACATAATAGCCTCTCTTTAAAGAGACAAACCCCTCCTTAGCTACCACTGGCAGTTTTGTTCAGGATTTTATACAGCTGCTACGAGTGAGCGAGCAGAGGCAGGCAGCCCAGGGCAGCGGTGGAGTCCCCATCCCTGCAGGGGTTTCCAAGCCGTGGAGATGTGGTGCTGAGGGCCATGGTTTAGTGGTGCCCTGGCAGTGCTGGGTTAACAGTTGGACTCGATAATCTCAATGATCTTTTCCAACCAAAGCGATTCAATGATTGCGTTCCATGATATCAGATGTATGCAGCTACTGTACAAATGAATACTACTTAAAATCCTACCTATTCATGGAAGATACTTCCTCAAGCTACATTTCTTAATTCATACATGAAAAAAATTGAGTAGAATGAAGGTGCTTTTGAGTCCCTGCTTTGTGATCTCTCTTGCTTGGCCAAGGTGGATTATGAAAAGCTGCTGCTTATCTTCACACAAGGAGAAGGAGCAGCAAGGGCTCTGCATCCTCAGATGCAGATTTCTTAAAAATACCAACCTTGGCAGTGTTGAAGAGCACTGTGCAACGCTGAACAGGTGATTTTGGCAGGACAGGTTTTGAAGTGAAAGCTCACTCTGCTTGGAGAGCTCTTGCATGACAAGCAGGATTACGCTGCTGTGCCTGTCTCGTGCCACGGGGCATTGGCTGTTCTGCGCCCGCATCGCAGCTGTTCCTTTCTCTGTAGATGGTGGCTGTTGATAGCAAACTTCTCCCTCAACGATTTCAAAAATACTCATGTTTAATACTTTTGGAAAAGTGACAAATGTAAATTGTCCTATTTTGCTTTACCTAATGGCTGAAAATACACTTTTCAGCAGCTGCATCCTTGCCTCAGACAAATTCCTGACAGGAGTATATTGATTTTTGAGACTTCTCTTTTGCTCCCTAAAAATAATCAGTTCCAGACATTGTTTTTCTTGGCACTTCTTAAATATTCTGGTCGCTGAAAGATAATGATTTTTTTCGATGCTACGCGTTGACCCAGTGAGAGGGTTCTATTTTTCAGTGCTACACATCCGTCTGGTTCCTACAGATGATGCTGCAGCTTAGTTAGCAATTGACATTTTGGAATCACACCAAGAAGAGTTTTAGATTATTTCTATAATCCCATGAAGAGCAGGGAAGGGCTGGAGATGGGTGTCTTCACGTTGAACCTTGGCCTTACTCACGCAGTATTTTACACGGCAGAAAACAAATGTGGCTTTTATCGTGTTGATTTGATGGCAGAGCTCTAGTATTACTTTGTTTTTTTTTTGGAGGGGATGGTGTGTGTTTTGGGGTTTTTTTGCCTGTAACTAGTAGAAAGTAGCAGAGGTCTAAGAGGAAGGATAACACAGGCAGAAGTCAAGCCAGGGCTCGTATTACAGTGGTATGTTTTTGTTGCTGCTAACGTGGTTTTGTTTTTCTTCATTACGCATACTTCTCTTGGGAAAAGCAGGGAAAAAAAAAATACGCACATAAAATAGAGACGATTGCTCTGTGCCTCTGCTAAGAGATTCCAGATGGGGGAGGCGTTGCTGTAGGGACACTTTCCTCCCGCCTTTCAATTCGTGGCATTGATTTTGGTGATAAACTGCAGGAAAACTTAGAGCAGTGAATGCTTCAGGTTTGTTTTTGTAGTGTTTTTTTGGCTATCCAAGTATGCAGTGGGAAGTTGAAACTTCATTTATGGCCCCATGTAGAATCATTATATTTAAAAAAGGAAAAAAAATAGGGTTTTGAAGGAACTTTGAGAGGCCTCCTGCTGGGGCTGGAGGGTGTCCAACAGCAGAGCAGATGCCTCTCTCTCATTTAGAAGCTGATGGTTGGTGAGAATGGATGGAAGCTGGTGGAGATGCCTCTTCAATCCACCCATTAAGGTTATTTTGCTTGGTCCTGGAACCTCTCAGATGCTTGCTATCTGCATCTGATCTAGTAAAATTTGTTCTTTGATTGCAGAATACAAATCTTGGGAGTTGTAGGCATCTCCTGGGTTGAAGAGACCACTGTAAGAACAGCCCACAACTTGATTTTGGGATACTTCTGTAAATCCAAAGCTGAACCCAGACAGAAGTTTTTCTGCTTTTCCACTGAAATGTTTGTTGGCCAGTGTGAGCTTGCTGGAAAACACATGCTTTTGGCTGCTCTTCCCGGGGCCATCCGCTCTACGCATAAAATACCAAATGTACGAGCAGAGGACCAGGAATGTGAGCCAGCCCTTACGGATTTGGCAGTCTCTGCCTCCAGGATCCATCCATACCAACCTTTGCTGATGACTGTCTGCTAGCTTAGCTGGGTTTTTCATGTAGGAAAAGTGTCCATGCTTGGGAAGAGGACCTAATTACGAGGCTTTGGTTTGGTTCTGCGGTTTTATTTTATTGCATCGTGGTAATTCCTATTTTTTTTTTTTTGTGCAGCTTGTCCCTGAAAAGGAAGAAGCTGAAATAGGCAGCTCAAATGTGCTCAAATATGGGAAAATGAGGAATATTATGCCAACGTTGAAACCTCTGCCAGGAATGCAGATGCTAAATCCTTTTTTCTCATATCACTGATAGAGCATCTGCATCAGCAGAGCTTTAAATCTCCCAAACAAGTGTGTGTTGTAATGACTTTTATAGTACTTTATCTAGAGTATCTTCCTCTATAAGTGTAGTCAATGGTACTCTTGATTTTTTCCATTACATACACTGACACTTTTTTTATTCCGTTAAATTGACCCTCAAATGTTCTCCAAATCAGTTTTCTTTTGCTAAAAGTAATTTTCTTCCATATTTGAGTTAAGCAGTGTGAACATGAAGTGCACAAGGTCAGACTGTCTTAACCAACCCTGTATTTTAAGCCGAATTGCTGCAAAAGGTTTGTTGCTTAATTGCTCCATCTCATCATGGTGACTTGATTCAGCAGAGGGGGAGGATTGATGCCCTTGAATGGTCTCAGTTTTGCTGTGGTCAGGTGGGTGTAACGCAGATATTTCACAATGAGACATTTGTAGTTGGCAGAAGTGATCTGTAATAAACATAGATTTAAAAGATGTTTCATGGCCTGTATCATGAAAGTAGTATTTTTATATGTGTTAAATGATACAGTTATGTCTCTTCGTATGGTAGAACTCACTTGGCTACTGTTCAGTAAATATAATGATGAAATAAAGTATTTGATAAATGGAAAGAACAGTGCTGAGTTTAATTCTGGGTAGCAAAGGGTGTGCCATCGTTGGCAGTGGGATGAAGAGTGGTTTAGCCTTTATACCCATTGTATCTATGTTTGGAGCTTTGGAGCTTCAGGCAGTCTTTGCGAGGCTGTCTGTGTTAACCTGTTCTCCATAAGGGCTATATGGAGAGGAAGGGTCTCATCAACATTTCCCAAGTGTCTTTATCCTTTGGGCTTTCCCCATCTGAAGCTCACATGTTTGAAAGTTTATTTGGTGGGGAATGAAATCAAGGAGAGGACAGGGTTACATATTCTGATTGCTGTGGCAGCTTAAAGAAATTGCATTACTATTTTTATGCGAAGAAACAGAAAGCTACATGGTTTTGAGAAGCTTGTAAGCAAAAAAGTCATGCTAATACAACACTCTACAGAAAGCAGACACCACCAAAGAGATATTCTGCTGTGGTTTGCTATCAAAAACTGATGTAGGATTGGATTTTGTTCCATGCAGTGTGTTGAGATGTAACTGTCCTGTCCCTGCTCTCTCTGCACCAGAATAGTGAGGAAGATGGCCAGATACTTGAAACTGGAGAGTAATAGGTACTTGAATGCTGGATACATGAAACTGGACATCTAGTCCATCCAGGCTCAAAGTGGGCTCAGGGTCTTGTCCTAGAGCAGTTGTTTCTTGGCTTGAACAGGGAGTTGGATTCCTACCATGAATCAAATCACCAGCACCTCTGAACGGCCAACTGCTGCAGGGCTTTGCAGATGTTTGAGCACTTTTAATTTCTTCTTGTCACAGACTGGTTTGGGTTGAAAGGGACCTTTAGAGGCCATCTAGTTCAAACCCCCCTGCACTGAGCAGGGACATCTGCAACTAGAGCAGGTTGCTCAGAGCCCCAGCCAACCTCACCTGCAATGG
>WTSP01136483.1:0-10537 GCA_025331215.1 Actenoides lindsayi | reverse complement strand
CTGGGCGCCGCGCAGGCTACGACAGACGAGGCCTGGGCGGTTCCCCCCGATCCCCCCCCCCCCCACCCGTGTCCCCGGCCAGGCGCACCGATCCGGACACTCACTGTAAGTCCGTGGCACTGTCAATTTTCAAGAAGTCCTGTTTGGCTCTGAGCAAAATGTCGGGTTCGAGTCTGGGGACAAGCAGGCAGCGGGGGAGGGGGGGACCCTGCGAGCATCGTACAAAGTGCATAGATGTGTGTGTGGAGGTGTCCTCAGGCCCGATCCTGGGGACAGCAGCGTCAGCCTTGGGGAATGTCAGCCTGGAAGAGACGGGGGGCAGGGGTGAGGACCCGGCCTGGTGTGACACAGCCCCCGGGAGGTCCCAGGTGGAGCAGGCAGGAGGAGGGTGCTGCCACAAGGACAGGTGGGGCCACCATGGCCACCTCCCCGGGACACATGGGGAAGGGGTGGGGTGTCCCTACCCCCAGGGTCGGGTGCAGGCTGGGGTTTCCACCCCCAGCAGCCCCCAGCCCCACACTCACCCCGCTCATGGCTTCTTCTTCTTCAGTTTCAGTGCTTGCAGCCAGTGTGGGGGGGAGGCCTCAGACCTGGGGGTGTCATACAGCATCAGCACGAGCCCCCAGAAACACCCCCGGGACCCAAAGCGACGCCCTAGGGAACAGCCAAGGAGGGGGTGAGGAATGGCCAAGCGCTGCTTCTCAGGGGGTTCAGGTGGGGGGCACGGGTGTGGGGGCCAGGACGGGAGCTGTGTCACCAGCCCCAGGTTTAAGGGCTCAGTCCCAAGCTCTGTTTGGGGTGGGGCAGATCAGACTCCAGCAAAGCTCCTCCCAAAAGCCGGCCCAGCAAAGCCCTCCCCACACCCAGGGAGTCCCAGCACCCCTCAAGATCCCTTCGCATCCCTGAGACACCCCAAAACCCTCTGGAAACCCCCCCTCAGTGGGGCACAGAAACAGGCAGCAGCTCACCCAGCACCTCCTCACCCTTCAGCATCCCACCCCAGTTGTCTCCAAATCTGCCCGCACCCCCCGAAGTCCCCCTCCCCCTGACACTCACCCCGAGGACTTTTCAGGCTTGGGAGGCAGTGCTGGGGGCTTCCCACTCAGGCCAGGGATCTTGCAGGACTTGGAGCGCTGCACGTGGGGGTCTTTGGTGGGGGGTCCTTTGCTGTCCCCTGGCACGGTCCCCTCCTCAGCCGAGCGGTTGCGGCCCCTCAGCTTGGCCTGGGCACAGGGCAGTGAGATCAGGTGGGCACAAAGTCCCCAAATCCCCCCTCCCCCCCCTCCTGCCTGTCCCTGCCCACCGTCAGCCAACCCCCTCAGCCCCAAACGACCTCAGTTTCCCCTCCCCAGGCTAAACCCTTGAGATGTCTTTCCCCCCTCGCTCAGGGTCCTGGCATCCCCACCTTGAGGGCAGCCGTGCTGAGCCCAGGGAACAGCGGCACCTTCACCCCCCTGCCCAGGGGGGACGATCGTACTCGACGACTCTTGGGTCCCTCTGCTGCCTCCTCATCCTCATCGGACGCTGCTGGGTGGGTGGGACGGGGCTCTGCAGAGAGGACACAGGGACAGCGTCAGCACGAGATGCCTCTGCGAGGACAGTCAGCCCCGCTGTCCCTCTCCCATGGCCCCGTGTCCTCTTGGGGTCCTGTCCCTCTCCTGTGCTCACCCCCACCACGGTCCCATCCCTCTCCCGGGGTCCCCTTCCCCTCCTGTAGTCCTCGCCTCCTTCCCGGGGTCCCGTCCCGCGGGCTCTCACCTGTGGAGTCCCGGAAGATCCAGGCGTCCCCCTCGGCAGAGGCCACAGGGCGCAGGGCCGGTGCCCTGTGCTGGCGCTTGCGGCCCAGGCTGGCCTTGCTGCGGTACACGCTGCTGTCCAGCACCTCCGTATCCTGCGAGCCCCGGCGACACGGACAGGTTAGTGCCGAGTCAGGGAGCCCTGTCACCCTCACCCCCCCACAATGGCACAGGGAGGGCCCAAATCTGCACCATGTCCCTTGGGTAGAGCACCCCCTCCCAGGGTGGGACAGGAACAGGGACCCCAGAGAAGGCCCCGCGGCTGTGCGAGGGGGCTGGAAACTGCCCCTTCCCCACTCACTCACCTCCAGGAAGCTGAATTCCTGCTCAGTGGGGTCTGTGGGTCCCTCAGGCTGAGAAGCAGCCAGGGAGACCTGCTTCTCCTCCTGGCTGGGTGGTCTCTCCCCATCCGGGTGGTCCGAGGGGGGTCCTTCACTCTCTGTGCCTGGCAGGGTCTTGCTGGCAGCCCCCAGCAGCAGGGGGAAGGCTCCTGGGCTCAGCAGCGGCTCAGTGGTGTCCCTCTCCTCCTCAGAGGGGCCGGGGAGCTCACTCTGGGGGGGCTCCACAGCTTGGGGGGCAGCCAGAGCATCAGCTGTCGGCAAGCTGGGGTCCAGGAGATGGATGCTTCTACTCGGGGAGACAAGAGGAGACCCTGGAGTCCCTCCAGCTCCTGCTGACACAGGTCCTGCCCTGACCTCCCCTCTGGGGGAAACTGAGGCACAGGGAGGGACAAACACCAGAGCCAGGTGTCTAGGACTCTCCCTCCTCTCCCAGGATGTCACACCAAGGAGGTGGCACCCCTGGAAGTTCCCCCAAAGCCCATTCCCAAAAGCTGGGGCAGAATTTTGGGAAGGAGAACAAGCTGCCAGACTCATGGGGGGCCATGCTGACTCTCCCCCTCGAGGCAGAGAAAAGGGTCAGATTCTCAGTACGGTCCCCAGCCCCGGGAGGTGGCCAGGGGGACATGGGGCCACCATGGGGCCCACGGGGCAGGAGAAGGAGGGGGATCAGGGCCACCCAGGGTGCAGGAAGGTGCGACATCTGGACACACCTCATCAGGGTTCCTGCTGCCCCTCCAGGCTGGGGCCTTCCCAAGCCCCAGGGAGCTTTCTGCTTCCCTCTTCCTGGGATCCTGGTTTTCAGGCAGCATGAGGGAATTTATTATTTGGGGAATCCCCAGTTCCATAAGTTTAGCTGAAATCAAGGTTCCCACATCCTGGCAAAGCAGTAAGGACCCGGTGCTAATCCTGCTGCTTTTTCAGAGGCTGGGGGAACACCAGCACCCCCAAAACTTGGCACATGGCTCCTCACATCAGAGGGAGACCAGTACAAGGAGCCCTGATGGTGTCATCCCCTTCTGGATCTGCTCAAAGACAGAACATCCTGTGGGGACAGGTTGAAACCCTGTCTCTAAGAAAGCTCTGGCTCCAGAGCCAGGGGCTCCTCAGGGACACACGGGGACCAGGGCAAAGGAGCTCCAGCAGTCGGGAACATAAGGCCCATGGCATCAACATCCCTGCCACAAGACACCTGAGGGGACAGGTCCCCTCCCCAGGGCAGTGGTCCCACCACCAGCACCCTGCTCCTTACCCCTCCGTCAAGTTGGTGCTGCCTCCCGAGTTCTGGTCCCCGTCACTGAAGTCGTGGCTCCGTGCAGCGCAGCGGGCGCCGAACGCGCTCGCCCACTCCCGGCGCTTGGCCTCGGCGTCGCTCCGGTCAGCTGCAACATCCTCCCCGCTCCAGCCCGGGTCTTCCACCCTGGACTCACTGCCCAGGTCTTCACCCCAGGCCTGGCCTGGCCCCACCCCACTGGCATCACCAGTGCCCAGGTGGCCGGTGGCACCCGAGGTGCCAAAGGAGAGCTCCCTGTGCCAGTCTCCCAGGTACTCTGTCTGGCCTTCAGACCCCATTCCAGCAGCCCAGGACACGGAGGCATCCGGTGATGCTCCGGCACTGGAGGAATCTGGCACCTGCTCTGTCCCTATGACACCAAACTGATCATGGCACTGGGCTCCCCCCAGCTCTTCAGCCCAGTCCCTGCTCCCAGTGGCACTGCCCTCCTGATGGTGGGCACCACCCCAGCCAGGCTCCTGCAGTGGGAGATCGGGGACACAGGAGCCTGGCGAGTTGCCCTGCCCAACACCAAAGGCATCGCCCAGCTCGGGTTGGCCAATGCTGCGCTCACTGGCCCAGCTCAGCTGGCCAGGGCCAAACTCTCCACCTTCCTTCCCAGTGCTTGTAGAGCTGGGCCCACTGGCACAGGGTGGCCAGCCAGGGCTGAACTCCCGGTCCTGGCTCTCCATGTCCCTGTCCCACATCTCCTCATCCCTGTCCTGGGCCTCCACGTCCCTGGTGCTGTATCTGTCATCCCAGACTGGTCTGCCAGCACTGAACTCCTGGCCTTGGGTCTCCACGTCCCTGTCCTGGGTCTCCATGTCCCTGGTGCTGTATCTGTCATCCCAGGCCGGCCGGCTGGGGCTGAACTCACGGTCCTGGCTCTCCATGTCCCTGTCCCAGGTCTCCATGTCCCTGGCACTGTATCTGTCATGCCAGACCAAACTGCTGGGACTGAACCTGTTGTCCTGGGCCTCCATCTCTCTGCTGCTGTGCTCACTGGCCCAGGTCAGTCTGCTGGGGCTTAACTCCCCGTCCTGAGTCTCCATGTCCCTGGTGCTGTGCTCACTGGCCCAGCCTGGTTTTCTGGGGCTGAACTGTTCCTGGCTCTCCTGGTCCTGGTTCTCCACATCCATGTCCCGGGTCTTCGTGTCTCTGGAGCTGCGTATATCATCCCAGACTGGTCTGCTAGGTTTCAGCCTGCTGTCCTGGGTCTCCGTGTCCCTGGTGCTGTGCTCACTGGTCCAGGCCAGTCTGCTGGGACTGAACTCCTGGTCCTGGTTCTCCATGTCCCTGTCCCAGGTCTCCACATCCCCCATACTGTATCTGTCATCCCAGGTTGCTTTGCTGGGTTTGAACTCCTTGTCCCAGGTCTTCACATCCCTGCTGCCGAACTTGCTGGCTTCGGCTGGTTGGCCGACGCTGAACTCCGGGTTCTGGCTCTCCGTGTCATTAGTGCTGTGCTCATCATCCCAGGTTGGCCTGCTGGGTTTGAACTCCCTGTCCTGGCTCTCCATGTCCCTGTCCTGGCTCTCCTTGTCCCTGGTGCTGTGTCTGTCATCTGAGGCTGGTCTGCTTGGGCTGAACTCCCGGTCCTGGCTCTCCATGTCTCTGGTACTGTACTGGCTGTGCCAGCCTGGCCTGCTGGGGCTGAATTCCTTCTCCGGGCTTCCAGTGTCCCCAGTGCTGGATCTGCCAGCCCAGCCCAGGGTAAAATCCTTGTCCTTGGCATCTCTGCTGCTGTACTCACTGGCCCAGTTTGGGGTCAGCTCCTTGTCCTTCATCTCTGCACCATCAGTGCCATATTCACTGTCCCACGTGGGTGCGATCTCCCCATCCCGGCTCTCCGGGTCACCAGGGCTGTACCTGCTGGCCCAGCTCGGCTCCTTGTCCCGCTGCTGGCCACATCCCATGCTCCAGTCTGCCTGCCCAGCGCCAATCTCCCTGCTGCCTGTGCTGCCCATGAAGTAGCCTGTGCCCCACTTGGGTTTGCCAGCACCGAAGTCTTGATCCTGCTGGCAGCCTTCCCCCAAGCCATGGGACTCAGGCCAGTTGCTGCAGCCCAGCCTCGCTTCCCCTTCCAGCTCCGTCCCTCCGTAACCGCTGCCCCAGTCCCTCCTGGCAGTGCCAAAGGGCCTGTCCGGCTGTTCCCTGTCCCGGGATCTGCAGCAGCTGTCCCAGCTCGATGTGGTCCCAAACGCCCGGTCCTGCTCCGTCTCTCCAGACCAGTCTCTCTCCCTGGCCACAGCCTCACGGCTCCAGTTGAAGGCACCAGCCTGGTGAGCGCTGCCAACGCCGAACTCACTGCGCAGGTCCTTCCGCGACCAGCCAAGCAGGTCCTGGGGGAGCAGGGGTGACACAGGAGAACAGGGGGTTACAGCGGCCACAGTCCTGGCTCACACAGGGGGAAAATCAGGGAAGAGATACCCTCATATCCTGGGGGTCCTGTCACAAAGGGGGCTGGATCCTGTCATCTGCCCTCTCCATCCCACGGGGCCCTGACCCTGTGTCAGGAGCCACCGGCTGCCTGGCGTACTCACAGCCACCCCCCGGGGTACTTACAGCCACTACACCCCAGCTCACTCTGCAGTGCCAGGCTGCCCAGCAGGTACCAGATGATGGCTGTGGCACCCAATTCACTATCTGTGGCCTCAAATTTGCTAGGCATGGCTCCCCAGCAAGCCCCATGGCCACGTCCTGACACTCTCTGCGGCATGGCACACTCCAGCTCAGCCTCCACCCAACCCAACAAGTCCCAGCCCACTGCCCTCCAGGGAGCCCGGCGCACACGGACACCGTGGTGTGGCACTAACCGCTCCCTGCGCCCCCTCACCTCCGACCCCTCCATGTCCGGAGAGCGGTGCCCTGCGGCGTGGACCCCTGGCGATGCCAGCAGCTCCATCAGCCAGCCTGGGTCGGCATGGGGATTGCGACCACTTGGTTCCTCGGCATGGCACGGCCCGCCGGGGCCCTGAAGGCTCACCGGGCACTCGCCTCCTGGCAACTGGACCGCCTCCGAGCAAGCCACGGTGGCCGGATCCTGTGGGGCGCTACTGATGGGGGACTCGGGCTCAGTTGAGTCCTGGACAGGCTCTGTCACACAGAGAGGGGAGCAGGGCATGGTGGCACCCCACTCTGCCTCCCCTTTCCTCTCCTCTTCTTCCTCCTCTGCTGAGCCCTCAGCCTCTCGCTGGGCCACAGGACCCCCTGGACACGGAGCCCCCTCGGAGCTGCTGTCCCCCTGGGAGTGTGGGGGGCTAGGGGCTGGAACCTCCTCCTCTTCAGAGCCCCCCGAGCTGGCCGCCTCCAGGATGGGGGAATGTGGGGGGGACACTGGCTGTCGCAACCCCCGCGCGGGGAATGTCCACTCAAAGGACTGGGAAAGGCTCCAGCCTGACTCGCTGCCCAGGGTCAGCTCCGGCAGCGGGTCCCCAGGACGAGGCAGGGTGCTCAGAGAGCTGCCCAGCACCCCCAGGCCCTGGCCCACCGTGGGGGACTGCAGCACCCTCTCTGAAGAGCGGCATTGCCCCAAGTCCCGGGAAGTGGGGACCGTCCCCTCAGGGGGCTGTGGGGACACTGGGGAGTCGTCAGGTCCCTCTGGGGAGCCCGGAGGACAAGAGGCTTTAACAGGGGGTGGGCTGGAGGGGGCTGGGTACCGAGTGGCAGCCTCGGGGGAGCCGGGGGGGCAGGTGACTCTGGGAGGCAGCTCAGGGGTGCTGGGGGGGCTTGCAGTACCAGGGGAACCCTCTCCAGGGGTGTGGGGGGAACCAGGGGAGCGGGACGCACTGAGCCGGGGTTTGGCTGTGGAGGAGGGAGCGCCCGGGGCAGGGATGGAGACCTTGGCTGGAGGCTGGACTGGGGATTCGGGGGAGCTGGGCGCCAGGGTGGGGGACCCGGGGGCTGGAAGTTCCAGGGGGGCATCGGGAGAGCCGGGGGCAGAGGCAGAAGGCTCAGCAGGGTGGAAGGGGGCTCCTGGGGCTGGGCAGGTGGGGGGCCGCGGCGAGCCAGGGGGTCCGAGGGTGCCAGGCTGGAGAGCAGAGAGCTGTGGAGAGAACCAGGGGGGTCACATCACTCAAGAGGAACTTCCCCAAGGGGTCACTGACCCTCAGGTCACAGCACCCCTCTCCAGCACCCCCTCCCCACCTCACACCTGAGGCAGGAGGTGCCCACACTCCCCGCCAGCACCAGGTCACATCCTGCATGAGTCAGCCCGGGCGGCTCCCAGTCCTGCTCCCAACGCTTCCCCCCAGCCCCCCACTGCTGTCCCCCTTGAGCCCCTACCCTCCAGAGAGAGATGGAGAGGAAAAAGTGAAGCAGGAGGAAATGAAAACACCCCCCACCCTACCGTGGGGGTGGGCATCCCCTTGCCAGCACTGCCCAGGGGAGGTACCCCTCACTAGGGCTACCCGGTGCCGCTGACCGGGCTGTCACCCCTGTGTCCCCACCTCCCTGGTGTCCCGGTCACTACCGCGAGCACGGGGAGAGGGTGGGGGGCTGGCAGGGAGCCTGAAAGGGCCTGCCCTGCCACATACCTGCCAGGTCACCAAACCCTGTCTGGTGACTCACAGCTGTGCCCTGCCCACGCCTCAGCGCTGGCACACACCACCCCCACCAAAACCACCTGGCCCCACGCCCAGCTGCCCAGTGTGGGGGGCACCCAGCACCCTGAGGAGAAAGGAGAGAGACGCACCCCACAGAGAGGGAGCCCCGGAGAGACAGGAGAGCCCCGAAGGAGAAAGCCCAGGAGCGGAGCAGCCGCGGCGCGGGAGGGCCAGGCGAGGACTCACGTCAGGGGGGGATGGTGGCCTCCGGCGTCCACGGGGGTCCCCGGCACAGCGTGGGCCAGCTGAGGGGGAGCCACTGATGGACAGAAACAGGGCAGGGTTGAATTTGATGGACCTCTCCTGCCACCCCAGCCCCAAACCACCCACGGGTCGGGGCCACGCAAGGCCCTTTGGCCACAGCCAAACCCAAAACCAGCACTGAACCACCAGCGAGGCTTTGCCTGTGGAAGTGGAGACACACTGGCCAAAAACCCCCGTCCAGAACATTTCCAGTCCTTCGCAGGGAGTTTCTCACACTGTGGTTTAAAATTAGCCCCTGCTTCACCCCCCCCCAGCGGTGCCCGCTCCCAGAGCACTGGCTCTCACCCAGGAGGTCCTGCAGCCAGGAGTGCCACAGCTCTGCCTGCTCCCTCCGCCGTGGCATGGCTGGCAATGACAGAGCCAGCGAGGCTGGGAAAAAGGGGGCTGGGGAGACAGGGGGCATTCCCCAGGGGATCGGCCCACCAGCCATTATTCCCAGCCCCAGGGCAGCCCCGGTGTGGCAGCGGCACAGCCACTGGCTCGTGGCCCGGAGGCAGCTCCAGGACCGGGACAGCCCGTTCCTGTGGCCTGAGCAAACCGCCCGGCACAGCTGCCCTGGCACAGCCGCCCCAGCAGCTCCAGGCAGAGCACCGGCCGCACGCTCTCGGCTCCGTTATCCCCAGCCCCAAGACGGACCCCAGCAGCGTCCCGTCCCCAGCCCCTCACCTCGTCTCGGTGACCAGCTGTCCATCATCCCCTGTCCCCAGCTTGCCCACTGGTTGTGGTGCCTGGGGAGTCTCGCCAGGGGGGACCCCATCCGCCTCCCCACTGGGACGCCTCCGGAAGGCAGCGAAGGTCTTGGAGCCGAAGCGAGAGGAGGGATCAGAGCAGAAGGGCGAGAGCCGGCCTCGGTCAGGGCTCCCGGGGCCCTCTCTGCTGTCCATCTTGGCCAGGATCTCCTCGACTGTGGTGCCAGGAAATCGCTCCGGTTTGGTGGCCACCGGCACTGGTGTCACCTTGAAGGGAGCTGGGCCCTTGCGGGAGGGGGTCAGTGGGGCCAGGGGCACCTCCTCGCCAGGGGCCAGGTCCTCCACAGCTGCCACCGGAGTGGACGGGAGCCCCTTCCCGTTGGGGGTCTCTGGTGACCTGATGGTGAAGGAGGGGCGCCTGAGGGGCCCCCCCGCACTGCCCCCGCCATAGGGCTGGGGCCCAGCCAGGCGGTTCATCTTCTCGGCCGAGGGCAGCTCCGGGCGTGGGTGCCGTGGGCCTGGCACGGGGGGTGGCAACGTCGGCTTAGTGGGCACGGCTGGCTTGGGCAGCACCCGGGGCTTAGGCCGGACGGGCGGCTTGGGGCGAGCGGCGCCTGCCAGAGAAGGGAGCAGAGAAACCGCATTGGACGAGCATCGTGGCCATGCCAGGCACTAAACAGGCTCTGGGCACCAGCCTGGCACCCCTGCGAAGGCTTCCCTAGCACAAACCAGAGTGGCAAACCCCCCACCCTGAATTCCCCGCCCCAACACCCATGGGCACAGACCTTTCTCAGGGCTGCCAGTCACCAGCCCAGTGCCCGTGGTGGAGGCACAGGGCACAGCCTGGCACAGGGGCTGCGGCTGTGAGGCCATGGCAAAACCAGAGCTGGGTGGATGTGGCACGTGGTCAGCCCCTGCAGAGACAGAAGGGGAAAACGTGTTTTGGGTGGCGTCCCTTCACCCTGTCTCCAGGGACAGCAAGACCCAGTGGCCATCAGCCACTTCCAGCCCTACGCCAAACCCTCATGTCCGCCTGTGCTGGCACCCGGACACGTGCCAGCCGCTGTTGCACCGCAAACTCTCTCGTCACTGGTCCCACCCTTTGTACACTGTCCCCAGATCACCTGCACCAACTGGGCAGGGCGTGGTGACCCCCGAACCCCATGTCAAACCCCCTCTGCCTGCACCACCTCATACAGTCAGTACTTGCGCGTACCCCAGCCTAGGCCCCAAGTGCCACGAGCACCCAGACACCAGGCAATTCCTCGTTTACCCGCACTGGCCCCGCGCTCGTCTGTCTCAGCACCCAACATACACGTGTCACCCCCACTAACCTGTGCCAATGCCCCCCAGCACAGCACCAGCCCCCAGTTTGCCCCAGTACCCACATCAGCCTCGCTTTGCTGTGCTAACCTTATGCCAAGCCCCCCACCATGCCAACCCTCGGTCCTGTGCCACCTCCCAAGCCCTACAGGATGTGCCAGCCCCCCTTGACCCCCTGGGGCCGGAAGCAACCCCCTGAACCCCCGATCAGCTCCCCTGACCCCTCTGGAAGCAGAAGTACCCCCCTAAC
>WTSP01136482.1:0-10568 GCA_025331215.1 Actenoides lindsayi | reverse complement strand
TGTCTCTCTCTCTGTCGTGCCCTCTTCACCCCCCGCGTTCTCTTTCTGCCAATTCACGGTTGTGTTTCTTGTCCCCTCCCCCCCCCCCCCCCCCCCCCCCCTTAATCTTCTTTGTGTTTATGCAGGTTGAGCTCTGCAAGCCTGTCTCTCTTAAAAACCCTTTTTCCTGCTCTCAAGATGCTTTTGCAGCTCTTGTTGAAAAGGGAGAAAGGTTTTTAAAGAGTGTTTGGTAAATGAAAAATGCCCCGTCTGGTTATGTAGCACTGAGGTGTAGTTACAGTGTTCCTGGTGTGTCCTCACTCCTTCAGAGGCTGATACAATTACACTGATACTGGAGTAGTCTGAAGGGCTTGGGCACTGCAAGATGAGAGGAGCAGGGAATCCTTTGGGTTGGAAGAGACCTTTCAGCTCATCAAGTCCAACCGTTCCCCCAGCACTGCCAGGGCACCACTGACCCATGGCCCTCAGCACCACAGCTCCATGGATTTCAAACCCCTCCAGGGATCATGGGGACTCCACCACCGCCCTGGGCAGCCTGGGACAGCCCTGGACAACCCTGGAGGGGAAGAAATTGTTCCTCAGCTCCAACCTAACCCTCCCCTGGAGCAACTTGAGGCTGATTCCTCTTGTTCTGATACTTGTTCCTTGGGAGCAGAGTCCAACCCACCCCTGGCTCCAACCTCCTGAATTTCAGGGAGCTGTTGAGATCCAGAAGGTCTTCCCTCAGCCTCCTGTTGTTCAGGCTGAACAAGCCCAGGTCCCTCAGTTGCTCCTCACCACACTGGTGCTCCAGCCGCTTCCCCAGCTCCGTTGCCCTTCACTGGCCACGCTCCAGCCCCTCATAGTCCTACTGGGAATGAGGGGCCCAAACCTGACCCCAGGATTTGAGGGGTGGCCTCCCCAGTGCCCAGTCCAGGGCGACAATCCCTTCCCTGGTCCTACTGGCCACACTAGTGCTGACAGCCAGGATCCCACACACTAGCTCATCTTCTCCTACCTGTCAACAATTCCCCCCCCCCATTCTTTGGGATATATTTGCTTTTAAGATTGTCCCTTAGGGGTTGAGATTTTTATCAGTGATGTCAGGACTTGTACTCTCCTGGGCCTGACTGGAGAACTGAGGAATGGTGTGTTTCAGATGGCAATTAATCATCCAATCTGTGCTCTTATATAGAACAACTTTTTTTTAGAGGAGGATCGTGTCTGTCTGCTAATGATGTGTGTTTGGAGAAGGTTACAATTAACCCAGGACTGAAACGAAAGCGTGTTTGATAGGACAGCATTTCTCCTGAGCAGCTCTTGAGTGGGATTAAAGTAGGGCTGTAATTAAACTCTGGTCCCTAAATCTTTTCTCAACTCTTCCATCACCACATCTGGGGATTAGTATTGCTCTGGCTGACCTAGATCTACCTGGACAACCTCTTTACTGTGGTCACCTCCTGCCTGTAACCTCCCCTGTGCTTAAACAGTGGAGCCAGAGGTCCTCAGTTGCCTGAGAATGGTTTTTTTTTTAGGTTACTGGGTCTCCTGGCTTGAATTCTTGTCAAATAATCTTCTTGTTTCGGGGTAATGGTTATAACTGACCTCATCTTCTGTAGGGACATCACCGTAGGTCCTTCTTGGTCCCCTCAGGTGCTGGCTGGCTGGGGGTGGCATTGATACACCCGAGCTGGATGTGTGAGAAGCAGAGGTGCTGTTGCTGAACTTGGAATGCTGGGGTTTTGCTCTGAGACAGCAACTTAGGGATAGGGTCCAGCAAGTAGAAGTGGTGCTGAGGGCTGTGGGTCAGTGGTGCCCTGGCCGTGCTGGGGGAACGGTTGGGCTCGATGACCTTCAAGGTCTTTTCCAACCTAAATGATTCTCTGATTGTACAAGTATTTGTGCCTTGTACCTGGTTTAGGAACCAGTTCTTCCCCTCTCTTTTCTCCTTCAATCTGTCCTTCCTAGCCCTTAGTCATGGGCATTGCTGGGGGCTTGGGCAGGCTGCCTGGGGTTAGGTGCCCGTTGCTTCTCACCGGTAGGGCTGTGGGGTGTAGTTTGAGTGGCTTAAGAAGGTTCCTCATCTTTCCTTTGCTCCTCCCAAGTGCTGGTGTGGCCCAGCATTCATGGGGGTGCCGAAACACCACCTTCCCCTCACCCACCTCATGGATCAGTTTGTCCACCTTTCATCTTGGGCTTGTTTTGTGGCTTCCCAGTTGTCTAGACTGGCACGAGGGGTTTGGTGGCAGGGTGGTGGGTCTAGGTGTTGGCTCTGCTGTTAGACCTCAAACATCTGTCAAGTTGGACATGTCCTCCTTCTGTGAGCTGCTTGCAGTTTCCTCCCCTGGTAGAAGATTGTTTTACTTGGTTGAGGGGTGTCACTGGTTTACAGCAGGCCGGATGAGCGTGGAAACCCTGACACAGTATAGAGCAGAAGTTTGAGTCTTCTGGGTTGGGTGCTAAGAATGCAGGGTGGCCAGGCTGGTCCTGATCTCTGCTGCAGTAGGTGAGATGAGGATAATGGTCTGTGCTACAGATGTGAAGTGAGGAGCAGTGACAGACATCTGGCTTAGCAGCTTCCCTGCTTATGTGTTGGAGTGGAGGGGTGAAGATGGTGCAATGTCCTCCTGATCGCTCTTGGGGCTACCTTTACAGAAGCTCTGCTTCATCCCAAAGCTGCTCCAGGGTCTGTTTCCTCCCCCCTCACCCAAGGAGGGCTCAGCTGAAGGACAAACCTCAGCAATCACAGCCCTCCTTGGGTGAAGAGAGAGGAAAGAGACCCCAGAGCAGCTTTGGGATGAAGCAGAGCTTCTCTTAACACGTGCTGGGGCCAGCTGAGTGCCTCCTGAAGGTCCCAGGCACAGTAAGAGCTGAGGAACATCTGAAAATCATACCGAGCATGTGTCAAAACACCCCGAGGCTGAATCCTCTGAGAACTCAGAGCTAAAATTGGACCGAGGATTTGACTTCTCACCCTTCACCTTGGCTCGGCGGGTCCCATCTCCTCCGTGGGTCCCACCCCTTGCTTTAGGTACAGGAATTCCTGACCTGCCAACCGTGAAGCCGCGGCACAGACCGTCTAGACCCCGAGCTGGCTCGGGAAGCTGCTTGTAACAACTGTAAATTGCCAGCTAATAAAAGCCTTGCGGGGTCTTTTGAAGCATCTTTCAATCCCTTCTCCTGCCACCCAGCTGGGGAAACTGCAATCTCCTGAAAATAAGCCCAGGCCCCTGCTCATATGTGTGTAATTAAGTGTTTTTTTTTTTTTTTTTCCAACAAGGCAGTTCATTGCAATATTGCTTGAATTATATTAACGTTGGCTTCTGGTCAGGGTAGTGCTGCCCAGCTCCCAGTTTTCTGTGGGGGAGATAAAAAACTAATCTGGTATCAGCCGTCAGGAGATGGGCTGGTCTGGACTCATGCATGGAGGGAGCAGGGGAGATCTCTGCCCCAGCACGTGCTCGAGATGCCTTCATCTCAGGTTTTTAGCGGTGCTTTCTCAGGTGCTTGCTCAGTTCGAAGGTTCTGCAGACAGCTTTGAGCTGGTGGATCCTGATAGTTCACAGCTCGAGTACTGTGTTCGGGTTTGGGCACCTCGATACAAGACAGAGGTGGAGCAGGGCCAGAGGAGAGCAGCGAAGCTGGTGAAGGGCCTGGAGAAAAAAGTCTTATGAGGGGTGGCTGAGGGACCTGGGGCTGTTTAGCCTGAAGAAAAGGAGGCTGAGGGGAGACCTCACTCTACAGCTACCTGGAAGGATGTTGTAGAGGGGTAGGTGCTGGTCTCTTCTCGCAAGTAACTAGTGACAGAGCAAGAGGGAATGGCCTCAAGCTGCACCAGGGGAGGTTTAAACTGGACATTAGGAAAAATTTTTTCCCTGAAAGGTTTGTCAGGCACTGGAACAGGTTGCCCAGGGAGGAGGCTGAGTCCCCATCCCTGGATGTATTGAAAAGCTGTCTAGATGGGGTGCCTGGGGATATGGCTTAGTGGTGAACTTGACAGAGAAGGGTTAATGGTTGGACTCGGTCGTTGGCTTTTCTGACCCAAGTGATTCTCTGCTCCAGGATTTCAGTCCTGATGCGATCAGAAGGGAGCAGCTCGTGAGAAGGTACAGCTCAGTCATTTATACCTTGTGTTTTCTTGGCTTTTTCTCACAGAAGTACATTCTTTTCTGGAACTTCATTATCAGTGTTGAAGGACAGATTATCAGATGCCTGGTGTGGTTGTGTGGGATGTGGTGGTGTGGCTGGGCTCTCTGTAGCAGGCTGAAATGATTTTCCTGCTTACCCTGAGCACATCATCTGTGATACAATAGCAATGTTGGGAGCTACTCGACTAACTGGGAATGTTTCCCTTGAATCGTGGAATGATAGGGGTTGGGAGGGACCTCTGGAGATCTAGTCCAACCCCCCTGCCAAAGCAGGGTCACCCAGGGCAGGTCACCCAGGAACAGATCCAGGTGGGGTTGGAAAGTATCCAGAGAAGGAGACTCCACAACCTCCCTGGGCAGCCTGGGCCAGGCTCTGTCACTCTCACAGGGAAGAAGTTTTTCCTCGTGTTCAGATGGAACTTCCTGTGTTCCAGTTTGTGACCACTGCCTCTCATCCTATCCCAGGGCACCACTGATAAGAGCCTGGCCCCTTCTACTTGACCCCCACCCTGCAGATATTTGTCAACATTCACAAGATCCCCTCTCAGGCTTCTCTTCTCCAGGCTAAACAGCCCCAGGGCTCTCAGCCTTTCCCCATCAGAGATGTTCTAGTCCCTTCAACATCCTCACAGCCTCCACTGGACTCTCTCCAGTATTTCCCTGTCCCTCTTGAACTGGGGAATCTCTAGGGAAAGGCTGCTCAGCTAACCCGTCCTGGTGTCTTCTGGAGTTGTCACCACATTTGACCTCTCAGGATTTCACTTTGAGCTGAGCTCATCTTTAGGGCTCTCTGCTGGAGGATGGCAGATAAGTAATAGGATGAGGACTCAGTTGATTGCTCTCTATAGACAAAATCCTATAGCATTTAAGTCTTCCTAGACTGTCCTTTCTGTCGGGCTCTCTCTGATTCTGCTTTTAGTGGTTTGAAGGCTTTTTGGCTAAAAATAAAGAAACAAAAGCGTCCGTTTAGCCCCTGGCTGCAAAAGCCTAATAATACCAACTGGCTGAATCCTCTTCCCAAAGGAGAACAAAACACAACCTTTGAGGAAAAAAACCAAAACCAAGTGACTGGGATTGCTTAATCTAGAGAGGACAAGGCGGGCAAGCAATTCCTCTTTGGATGAAGAACAGACTGTTGGGAAGATGAGGGCAAACTCTTGTTTCGTGACTGCGCCCAGTCTGGGATCTGGACGGCAATCGCAGCGTCAGGGGTTTGGGATAGAGGTGAGGAAGTGCTTTTAAACAGCTGAGAAAAGTCATGAAAATGTTTATACTGGTGGCATCAAAAAGCTTTGCTTCTCCATTGTCCCGTTTCACGGTAGCGAGGAGCGGCCGCTTCTCATACAGAGCAAATCTGGCCACGTGCTGCTAGTGTCTTGTGCTCCCTGCCCCGGAGACTTTCACAGAATCACAGAGTTACTGAGGCTGGAAAAGACCCCTTGAGATCAACAAGTCCAGCCTATGACCCAACACCACCACATCAGCCAGACCATGGCACTGAGTGCCACATCCAGCCTGTCTTTAAACACATCCAGGGATGGTGACTCCACCACCTCCCTGGTCAGCCCATTCCAATGGCTGATCACCCTCTGTCAGGAAGTGCTTCCTGATATCCAACCTAAACCTTCCTTGGAGCAGCTTCAGGCCCTGCCCTCTCCTTCTGTCACTGGTTATCTGGGAGAAGAGTCTGATCCCACCTGACTACACCCTCCCTTCAGGTAGTTGTAGAGAGGACAAGGTCCCCCCTGAGTGTTCTCCAGGCTAAACAACCCCAGCTCCCTCAGCCTCTCCTCATCAGATTTTACTTCTAGTCCCTTCCCCTCGTTGTCTCCTCTGGACCTGCTCCAGCATGGTTTGTACCAACGTTTCTCTGTTCGAGAGCTACCTATGGACCTTCTCAACTGTCTGGCCAACATTTCA
The DNA here is from genome assembly GCA_025331215.1 of Actenoides lindsayi. Taxonomy (NCBI): domain Eukaryota; kingdom Metazoa; phylum Chordata; class Aves; order Coraciiformes; family Alcedinidae; genus Actenoides; species Actenoides lindsayi. The sequence goes on along the minus strand of WTSP01136482.1, from coordinate 4,521 downwards.
GTTTGCTGTTGCTCGTGTCGAAACGCAGCGATGAGCTTGGCGGTTTATGCATCGTTGGGTTGAAAATAGGGTGGGGTTTGAAGTTATTTTTTTGCTAGGACAAGGTCTAGGCTGTCACAAAGGATTATGAGAATTAGTCCTATTATTTTTTTTTTTTGCTTTTCAAGCTGTGAAGGTTTCGTGTCCTCTGCAAAGTTGTCTTGTTGTTCACCCCCCTCTGCACTGTGAAATGCACGGAGCTAAGGGAACATCAATCACCCCTTGTTAGATTGTTCTTTTTCCTTTGAATTTTCACAATGCCCTTAAGGTCCAGGTGGGGTAGGTTGATCACATCCCCTTTGTTAGCAAGCCTGACTCCCCCAAAGAGGGCTAAAAAGGAAGACGTGTGAATGTCACCCAAAAAACCAGTTGTCTCCAAAGAGAAATTTCAGGGTAGAAACTCCTTATTCCCACCCGTGGGGTGCAGGGAGCCATTTTCCAGCCATTCCACAGCAGAAGATCTTTCCTGAAAAAACTCCCACTCCCTTGTTTGCTCTGGCAGATTTCTTCTGATCACAGAATCATTTTGGTTGGAAGAGACCTAAAAGATCATCGAGTCCAACAGTTAACCCAGCACTGCCAGGGCACCACTGACCCATGGCCCTCAGCACCACAGCTCCACAGCTTTCAAACACCTCCAGGGATCATGGGGACTCCACCACTGCCCTGGGCAGCCTGGGACAGCCCTGGACAACCCTGGAGGGGAAGAAATTGTTCCTCAGCTCCAATCTAAACCTCCCCTGGAGCAACTTGAGGCCAGTTCTGCTTGTTCCTTGGGAGCAGAGCCTGACCCCCCCTGGCTCCACCCTCCTGTCAGGGAGCTGTCAGAGCCAGGAGGTCTCCCCTCAGCCTCCTTCTCTCCAGGTTTAACAAGCCCAGGTCCCTCAGCTGCTCCTCACCACCCTTGTTCTCTAGACCCTTCCCCAGCTTCATTGCCCTTCTCTGGCCACGCTCCAGCCCCTCAATGTCCTGCTGGGAGTGAGGAGCCCAAAACTGAACCAGAAGTGACTACGTTTTCATACATTAAGTACTTAGCCTTTCTCAAGTCTTTTTGTGTAGATTACTTGGCGCACGCGCTGCCCCACCTTGAATATGCACGCTTTCATTTTTCCAGAGTTGGAATTTTTTTTGTCTTTTATTCCTTGAAAGTCCCATCTACTGCTCTTGAACCGTGGTGGCTGAGGGGGTTGCGTGTGAATGCTGAAAGCCTTTTCTGCTGGTTAGCGCACGGCTGCCTTAGAGCTCATAAATATGTCTTTTTAAGCAGTTCCCTTGCCACCCACAAGCATTTAATACTTCTCGCTGTTCCTTTTTCATTTCCTTTCTTTCTGGGTAGGGCAGAAATGAAGCAGCCCGCTGGTTTTCTTCTCTGTGGTGATACGTGCCATGAATGGTTTTCTTCCCCTTCCCACTAAGGTTTGGGCTGTTTTACCCCAAGTGCCACAGGGAGCCCAGAATTCATTCTGAATGCTTCAAAGAGTTGGAGCAGAAGAACATTGTTCTGTGGGTTCGTAGAGTGCCTTGGCTTGGAAGGGATCTCCAAAGGTGCTCTAGTCCAGCCCCCCTGAAGGAAGCAGGGACATCCTCAACTGGATCAGGTTGCTCAGAGCCTCATCAAGCCTGACCTTGAATGTCTCCAGGGATGGGGCTTCCACCACCTCCCTGGGTAACCTGTTCCAGTGTTCCACCACCCTCAGAGTAAAGAAGTTCTTCCTAATGTCCAAAGGTTGTCCTGAGTCTGCTAACAAGCCTCTTGGTAAAGCTGAAACTTTAGTCTTGGCACAAGTCTCTCGTTTACCTACAGAGCATCTTGTCTGAAGGGTTTGAAAAGTTGGGTGGATGTGTCTGTCAGTAGTGAGTTAGGGAAGGTGGACCTTGTGGTGGGGATTGAAGGGGAAGAGGTTGCTTCTGGAAATCCCTCTGAGACAAGAGCGTGCTTGAATTTGCTTCCACTGGTCTATCTGTTGTTATGAGCTGAGGTCCAAGAGTGATAGCTGTGCTGGCTATGATGTCCTTTCAGTAGTAAGTGCTGCTACACAGCACAGTGCTATCTCAGAATCCCAGCAAGATGGAGGTTGGAAGGGCCCTCTGGAGATCATCTGGTGCCACCCCCCTGCTCCATCCAGCAGGGTCACCCAGAGCAGGGGGCCCAGCATCACAGTTTGGAATGTCTCCAGAGAAGGAGACTCCACAACCTCTCTGGGCAGCCTGGCACAGGCTCTGCCATCTTCACACCAAAGAACTTTCTCCTCCTGCTCAGATGGAACCTCCTGGCTTCCAGTTGGTCCCCCTTGTCCTGTTGCTGGGCACTACTGAGCAGATTCTGTCCCCATCCTCTTGCCCCCAGGGCCCTTTAGCTCTTGCTTAGCATTGCTCAGCTCCCCTCTCAGGCTGCTTTTCTCCAGCTGAACAGCCCCAGGTCTGGGTTAGATGTTCTGCTTGGCACTGCCTTCATCATGGTGGTTTCACCTCCGGTACAGTAGGTTAGGTGTCATAATTTCTTGAAACATCAGCAAATAGATGTCCAGGCTTCTTGATTTCCTGCGTCTGGACTTTCAGAAGTCACATCCTTTAATAAAATTTCTCTTGACAGGGTTTTAGGTCCCAGTGAAGAGCTGGTTCTCTGTCATATCCGCCCTGTTTTCCAGAAGTGAGGACTCATGGCGTGCTTGCCTGCTGGAACTTCCTCCTTCTCCTTCCAAATCCTTTTTGATTGTGAAAAAATCAGTCTGGGGATAGTTAAGCTGTCCTGCTGGGCTGGCAGTTGGCTGGGGGCAGACACACACACGGCTCTTTGTGGCTTCAACTCAACGGTGTTGAGCAGCATTAGCTGGGGCAGAGCAGCAGGTGAGCAGCTCCTCTGGTTCTGCTGCTTCTCAACCAGAGCTGCTCAAGCTGAGGAGGAAGCTGGGAGTCATCCAGCTTTTTGGGCTGAACTGGTACCATTGGGATCTTAAACTGCAGTGATGGGAAGGGCCAAATCTACAGAGGTGACTTTTTTTTTTTTTTTCTTCCCCAAATCCCTGTTAGCAACCTGTTGGAGGTTGGACTCGATGACCTTGAAGGTCTTTTCCCACCCAAGCAATCCTGTTACCTGACTTGTTTTTTTACTGGGTTAGTTCTGCCACATGTCCAGTGGGACTGTGCACAAGCCCAGTGTTGTCACTGGTGCGGCGGTAGCATGGGAGGTGAAGAGCACCCTGTGCATGGGGCAGGGACTTTGGAGGGTGACCTGACCCGGCTGCCTGCTCTCCTCTGGTCAGAGCAGGACTGTCCCAGAGCTGATTTCACTTGGCGTTACCCTCTCGGGGTGTGGTGACACGTCCCTCCCGGTTGATAGCAGCGCTGGGAGCGTGCGTGGCCTTGCCTGCCCCAGCTGGGCGAGGAGGAAGCCTAAGGATCTGCCCTTGGGTGTAGCAATAGATGAGGATTTAACTTGAGAGTTGTGTCATCATGCGTCTCCGATTCCTTGTCGACTTCTCTCCCAGCAAAAGGAAGTGTTTCTTGTCTTCAATCCAGAAGTGATGCACGAGGGCCTGAAGGCTCTCCGAGCTCAGGTGTCCCCGCGGTTGCTACTGCTTGTTTTGTGCCAAGAGGGTTGATAGTGCTGGTAGAGCTGCAGTAACCTCGTCCCTCCTCTCCACCCCTCTCCCCGGGCCAACCCCCTGAGGGGCTTTCACTTCCATCTCCGCACTGAAAGAACTCCTTGCCTCCCTCTCTGGGACACATAAAGCTCCAGATGTCTCTTCCAGGCCGCTTCCCCCTTCAGCCCCTGGCGCAGGACCTTCTGCGGATGTCAGGGCTGCGGATGTCACCACAGTGGAGCAGGGTGTGTGGCTGTGACTGTCACTTAGCTGTGCTCTTGCTTTGACTTTCAGACTCTCAAGAGCAAGCGAGGAAAATCTCCGCCTTAAAATCTGTCAGTGGTGGTAAGAGATTTGCCAGGCCTTCCATAAAAGGGTCACAGAGAAGCCAAGTGTGTTGTGCTTGGTTGTTTTGGGTTTTTTTTTTCCTGATTTTTGTTTTTCTGATGGCCGTCCAAGCGGAGCAGAAAGGGAAAAGTTGAGGGTAAGGAGCATTTTTTGCGTCCCTCTCTCTGCTGAGTAACAAAGAACTTGAAAGTAAAAAGAGTTGCTGGAAATCTGGAGGCAGCTCTTGGCAACATTTTGGGTGATGGACGTGGATGTAGATGTTGCGGGTGCCTCGAGGTCCAAGTGGATGTGAATTTCCTCACTAATGGGTATAATCTTTTGGTAGATGGTACCTGTTCACAGAATCACAGAATGTCAGGGGTTGGAAGGGACCTCAAAAGATCATCGAGTCCAAACCCCCCTGCCAGAGCAGGGTCACCTAGAGCAGGTCACACAGGAACAGATCCATGTGGATCTGGAGTCTTCAGAGAAGGAGACTCCACAACCTCCCTGGGCAGCCTGTTCCAGGCTCTGTCACCCTCACCATGAAAAAGTTTCTCCTTATGTTTCC
>WTSP01136481.1:0-10568 GCA_025331215.1 Actenoides lindsayi | reverse complement strand
GTGCAGTTAGTTAGAAGAACTGAGCTGAAAAGTAAAATTACTGAACAGAATTAGTTCTGTTCTCACTCAAACCAGGATAACGGGGAAGAAAAGACTATAGTTATAGGTAACTCACTTCTGAGAGGAACAGAGGGTTCAATATGCCCAGTAGACCCTCCTCATAGTGAAGTCTGCTGTTTCTGTGGAGCCTGGGTTAAGGACACCACTAGGAAACTTCTTAGCTTGGTATGGTCCTCAGACTATTACCCATTAATGATCTTCCATGTAGGTGGGGAGGAAGCCGTGACTGGTAGTCCAAGGGCAATTAAAAGAGACTGTAGGGCCTTGGGATAGGTGGTGAAGTAATCCAGGACACAGGGCATCTTTTCTTCTCTTTTTCCAGTCTCAGGCAGAAACACTGGAATGGACAGATCCACTCTATTAATGCATGGCTTCATAGCTGTGTCACTACAACAATTTCGGTTTTTTTACAATGGGATGGCCTATGCAGCACCAGGATTGCTGGCATCAAATGGGAGACACCTTTTTCGAAGGGAGAAGAGGATCTTTGCTCAAGAGATTACGGGGCTGATCAACAGACCTTTAAATTAGATGTGAAAGGGGAGGAGGATAATATCAGGCTTGTCTGTGGGATGACACACCAGGTTTAGTGGGATGGGGAGCTAGTAAGGGCCTTAAACCTGTTGCCCTGAGGCATGCTGGGGGCACAGCAACACAGTCAAAGTCTCATGGAGATAAGCCAGGGACTCATGAGGTAGTAGGAACCAACAGGGAAATATCAGGGAAACACCTTAAGGGAATTAAAGGGTGTTTCCCTAAGAAGGTGACACAGTCAACTGCCCAGATGAAGTACCTCTACATGAACACGTGCATCATGGGCAACAAACATGACGTGGAAGCTACCATGCTGCTGGAAGGCTATGTTATAGTAGCCATTACTGAAGCTTGGTGGGATGAATCCTATGACTATTTTGTGGCTATTGGTGGCTACGAGCTGTTCAGGAGGGGTAAAGAAGGAGGGGTGGAGGTGTTGCCCTCTATATTAAGAAATGGATAGCGTGAGGAAATGTCCCTAAAGAATAGCCATGAACAAGTTTAAGTCTTATGGGTAGTAATTAGAGACTGAGTGGAACCTTGTGGTTGGTGTCTAATTCAGGCCCCTCAATCAAGGGGAGCCTGCTGATGAAGCATTCTTGCTCCAGCTACAGAAGGCATCTCTCTCATAGACTCATCCTGCTGGGGGACTTCAGCCAGACCAACATATATTGGTAAAGTAGCATGGCAAACTGTAGGCAATCCAGAAGACTCCTGGAGTGCCTGGAGGTTTACTTCTTACGACAAGAAATACACAGCCCTACCCAAGGGGAAGCAATATAGAATCTGTTGGTCACCAATGCAGGTGATCTCATCAGGGATATCAAGACTGGAGGCAGACTGGCTTGCAGTGATCACACACTGGTGGAATTGATAGTACTAAGGGATACGAGTCAGATAAGGAGCATAGTCAGGTCCCTGAATTTTAGGAAAGCAAACATCCAGCTCTTCAAGGAGTTAGTCAACAGGACCCCCTGGGAAATGGTCCTCAGTGACAGCAGAGCAGAACAGAGCAAGAGCTCTCGATCTCCAGGTGTAAGAAATTAAGCAAGGAAGGGAAGAGACCAGCATGACTGAGTCAAGACAGTCAAACTAAACAGCAAGAAGGAACTGCACAGACAGTTCAAGCAGGGACAGGTATCTCGGGAAGAGTATAGAGACTCTGCCTGCTCATGTAGGGATGAGGTCAGGAAGGCCAGGGTATAGTTGGAGATGAACTTGGCAAGGGATGAGAAGAATGACAATAAGGGCTTCTACAGTATGTCAATGAGAAAAGAAAGGTTAAAGAAAATGTAATCAACCTCCTGATAAGCTAGAATGGCAATCTAGTAACAACAGATGAGGAGAAAACTGAGGTTCTCAACAACTTCTTTCCCTCGATCTTCACTGGCAACCTCTCTCCTCACATCTCTGGAGCTGAAGGACCACAAGGTGGTGAACAGTTGAACAAAATCCCTCCCACGGTAAGTGCATATCAGCTTCATGACCACTTGAGGAACCTGAACATACACAAGTCTATGGGACCACATGAATTGCATCCCAGAGCCCTGAGGGAATTGGCTGATGTAGCTGCCAAGCCACTTGCCATAATATCTGAAAAGTCCTGGCAGTCAGGTGAGTCCCTGGTGACTGGAAGAAAGTCCCTGGTGACTGCAAGAAGAGAAACATTACACCCATTTTTAAAAAGGGTAAAAAGGTGGACTCTGGGAACTAACAACCTGTCAACCCACCTCTGTGCCTGGGAAGACCATGGAAAAGATCCTCCTAGAAGCTCAGATGAGGCACATGAAGGACAGGAGGTGATCCAAGACAGCCAGCATGGCTTCACCAAGGGCAAGTCTTGTCTAACCAATATTGTTCCTTTCTAAAATGGAGTAACTACATCAGTGCACAAAGGAAAAGCAATAGATGTCATCTATCTGGACATCTGCAAGGTTTATGACATGGTCCTCCACAACATCTTTCTCTCCAAGCTGGAGATGCATAGATTTGGTGAGTGGACTGTTCAGTGAATAAGGAATTGGCTGTATGGTCAGATACAGAGGGTAGTGGTCAATGGCTCGATGACCAGATGGAGATCTGTGAAAAGAGGTGTCCCACAGGGGTCCATGCTGACACCAATGTTGTTTAATATCTTCATTAATGATATGGACAGTGGGATTGAGTGCAACATCAGCAAGTTTACAGATTACAGAAAAAAAAAAAAAAAAAAAGGCAAAGAGGAACACAGCACTGGACCATCATTGCACACTCCACACCTTTCACTAATATGAGAAACAACCATGATGCTGAGGAGGTCAGTCCCTGCATCAGTCTGCTGTATGGCTACGGTTAGGATTAGAGTTCAGAGATGCACCAGGCATACAGCACCAGGGACACACCAGTTGTAAAAGTCATGCCAAGAGAAACAGGGAACATTGCTAAAATTACCCTATCCACACCTTGCAATAACATGAGGATCAGCCAGGGGTATGGGGAGGTCAGCCTCAGCCCCAGGCTCCCAGTACAGCAAGGGATAGGGTTCGGGTTAGGATTCATAGATCCAGAAAGCATAGAGCTCCAGGGACACACCACTTGCAAAAGTCATGCCAAGGGAAACACAGCGCTTGACCATCATTGCCCCCTCCACACCTTTCAATAACATGAGGATCACCCACGGTGCTGGCAAGGTCAGCCTGAGCTGCAGTATCACAGTACGGCTAAGGTTAATGTTAGGGTTCAGAGATCCCCCAAGCATACAGCTTCAGGGACACACTGGTTGTAAAAGACATGCCAAGGGGAACACGGCACTGGACCAACATTGCCTCCTCCACACCTAGAATAACATGGGGATCACCAATGATGCCAGGAACTTAGCCCAAGGACCAGCCTCTCAGTATTGCTAGGGTTAGGGTTAGGGTTAGGATTCAGAGATCCACCAAACATACAGCTCTATGGACTCACCAGTTGTAAAAGTCACGCCAAGAATAATACGGCGCTGGACCAACATTGCCTCCTCCACGGCTTTCAATAACATGAGGATCACTCATGGTGCTGGGGACCTCAGCCCCAGGTGCAGGCTCCTAGTATTTGTTAGGGTTAGAGTTAGGGTTCAGAGTTCCACCAAGCATAAATCTCTAGGAGCACAGCAGTTGTAAATGTCATGTCAAGAAGAATATGGCACTGGAAAATCATTGCCCCCCTCCACACATTTCTAAAACATGCAGAACATCCATGATACTGGGGAGGTCAGCCCCAGGTGCAAGCTCTCAGTATGGCTAGGGTTAGGATTAGGGTTAGTGTTCAGAGATCCACCAAGCATACAAATCCAGGGACACACCACTTGTAAAAGTCACGCCAAGGAGAACAAGGCACATTAACATCATTTCCCCCTCCACAGCTTTCAATAACATGAGGATCACCCATGGTGTTGGGAAGATCAGCCCCAACCCTATGGTCCTGGTACAGCTAGGGTTAGTGTTCAGTTTAGGGTTAATGTTAGGGTTCAGAGATCCCCCAAGCATACAGCTCCAGGGACACACCACTTGTAAAAGTCATGCCAAGGGGAACATGACACTGCACCAACATTGCCCCCTCCACACCTAGAATAACATGGGGATCACCAATGATGCCAGGAGTTCAGCCAAGGACTGGGCTACAAGTATGGCTAGGGTTAGGGTTAGGGTTCAGAGCTCCACCAAGCACACAGCTCCAGGGACACACCCCTTGTAAAAGTCATGCCAAGGGGAAAATGTTACTGGACTAACATTGCCCCCTCCACACCTTTCACTAACATGCCTATCACCCATGGTGCTGGGAGGGTCAGCCCCATTCCTAGGGTCCCGGTACAGCTAGGGTTAGGGTTAGTGTTAGGGTTAGGATTCAGAGATCCACCAAACATACAGCTTCAAGCACAAGCAGTTGTAAAAGTAATGCTGAGTGGAATACAGCACTCGACCAACATTGCCCCCTCCACACCTTTCAATAACATGACTAGCACCCGTGGTTCTAAGGAGGTCAGCCCCTGCCTGAGTGTCCCAGTACAGCTAGGGTTAGGGTTAGGATTCAGAGATCCACCAAGCATACAGCTCCAGGGACACACCACTTGTAAAAGTAATGCCAAGGGGAACACGGCACTGGACCAACATTTCCCCACCACACCTTTCAATAACATGATGATCACCCATGGTGCTGAGGAGGTCAGACCCTCCCCCAGGCTCCAAGTACATCTAGGGTTAGGTTTAGGGCTAGGGTTAGGATTAAGGTTCAGAGATCCACCAAGCATACAGCTCCAGGGACACACAGTAGTTGTAAAATTCAAGTGAAGGGGAACATGACACTGGACCAACACGACCACGTCCACAACTTTCTATATCAAGGGGATTACCCATGGTGCAGGGATGTTTAGCCCCAGCCTCCTAATATAGCCTGTTTTAGGGTTAGGGCTAGTGTTCAGAAATCTAACAAGCTGAAATCAGCAGGGACACTGGACTTGCCAAAGTCACACCAAGGAGATCACTGGTTTGTACCATTATTGCACCCTCCAGACTTTTCCATATTATGGTTTTAACACATATTACTGTGGACCTGAGCCTCATCCGCAGACAGCCATCATGTAATGTTAGGATTCAGAGATCCACCAAGTGTGCAGATCCAGGGACATTGCATTGTAGAAAAACACTTCATCAAGAGAAGTGTAGTGCGCCTTTATTGCCCCACCACACCTTTGTATTTGATGGGGATCACCTATGGTGCTGGGGAGCTCAGCCCCAACAGCATTTTACCAGCAGGCCATGGTTAGTATCAGGGCTCAGAGATCCATAAAGCATAGGGAAATAGGGACACTGCATTTGTAAAAGTCATGTGAAGGGTAAGACGATATTGCACCAACATTGCCCCCTCTCCAGCTTTCTTTCTCATGGGGATCACCCCATGCTGGGGATTTCTGGCTCACCACCAGGGTTAGAGCTCAGAGATGCATTGAGACTACAGCTCCAGGGACACTGCAGTGCAGAAAGGCATTTCAAGGTGAGCACAGCACTCTACCAGTATTTCCCTGTCCACACAGTTCTGTCTTATGTGGGTCACTCATTCTTGGGACCTCAGCCTCAATTCAAGGCTACAAGCACAGCTAGGGTTAACGTTAGTTTTAGTGTTAGGGTTTTAGTGATTCAGGAATCCTACAGCTCCAGTTACACTGCAATTGAAAAAAGCATGCCTAGGGCATCATGACACCGCACCAAGATTATCCCCTGTACAAATTTCTGTCGCATAAGGATCACATATGATTCTTCGGACTATAGCCCCAGCCCCAGGTTCAAAGCACATCTAGGGTTAAGGTTTGTTTCAGAGTACAGAGATCCATAAAGCCCACAGTTCCAAGGACACTGAGGTTGGAAATGTGATGCCTTGGATATCATAGCAACATAGCAACATTACCTCCTTCCACAACTTTTTACCTCATGGGGATCACCCCTGATGTTTGGAACCTTAGTCCCAGGGTACAATCATGGGTAGGTTTAGGGTTATGGTTATGGTTATGATTATATTTAGCGTTCAGGTATCCACCAATTCTACAGCTCCATGGATATTTGGGCTTCATACAGCATTCCTAGGGGATGGCTACTGCACTGGCCCCTCCAAAGCTGTCTGATCTGGTCCATCCAGGCTACTAGTGACCTCAACCTCAAAAACCCATGGGGTTTTTTTAGGTTTAAGTGTTCCAGCAAGCCTACACATCCAGGGATTCTGGATCTCAATAGGGACACTTTGGCCACTAGGTTTTTCAGCTATTTAGACCACTTTTTGTGCTAGCCTGCCAGAGCTGTACATCACCAGGCCCTGCCTTACTGCTAGAGCCATAAACTACGCAGGTGTGCCCATCAGCCAAATCTATATGTCACTGTGGCCTCTCTGACCAGACAGAGCTCCACACTCCATTACCTTGCCACACTGCTAGAGCCCTGTGCAGCACTGGGTGGTCAGCCAGTTAGAGCCCTACACCACTTGCCACAGATGGTCAGTCAGGTTCTTAGCCCACTGTCTGACTCAAGTCAGAAGTAACAGCAAGCTGAACAAACAAAGGGCAGATGAGATCGGTACTCAGAACAACGATAGAGTATGTAAAAGATACTGTACCTCCCTGTCATCCTGGTAGATGTTCTCTGACTCCCTGAGGCCTGAGCCCTGCTGCAGGTCACCAGGGCATTCTGCTGCCTCACTCATCCTGCAGAGAGGCAGGCAGAGCTTTGAAGCCCCATTGCATCCCCTGCTCCCCTAGCAGCCCTGGCACACACCACCACCCCACTGCCCTCCCCAGGCCACTCTGCTCCTGGGCATGAGGCCCTTCAACAGGTGTGGGCAGCCCCAGCCACCTTCCAGAACCCGCTGTCGCAAAGCACCTCACAATCCCCAGACAGTCAAGCTGAAGGCAGCTGGCAGAGACCCCAGAAGCTTCTGGAAACAACTGCCCAGAGAAGCTATTATGTGGCATTTAAAAGGGAAACATAGGCTGCCAGAACAATCAGAGAAAGAGATGGAGTGAGATAAAATAAAAATTAAACCTCCATACTTGCCCAGTGAAATGAAATGGCGGCAGCAGTCAGCCATAGGCACACACAAGGCCCAGAGTGGCTCCCCACAGGCAGTCCTGGGATAGCACTGGCTGAGCTTTGCCTAGGACAGAGCCTGACACCAATTCGGCTGCCTGGGCAAAGCTTGTCTTTTAACTACTCACCTATAGTTTAGGCTTCAGAGATCCATGAACCCTACAACTCCAGGGACACTGCAGATGCAAAAGTGGTAGAAAGGAGAGCATGGCACGGCCTACACCAACATTGCCTCCTGCACATTTTTCTATCACATGAGAATCACCCATCATGGTAGGTACCTTATGCTTAGCCCCAGGCTGCCAGGATGGTTAGGGTTAGGGTTCAGAGATCCACCAAGCATACAGCTCCAGGGATAATGGGGTTTCAGAAGTCCTGTCAAGAGGAGCACATTCTACACCAACACTGCCCCCCTCATACCCTTCTGTCTCATAAGGTTCACTCATGGTGCTGGAGACCTTCACCTCAGCCCCAGTCTACCAATATGGTTAGGGTTAGGGTTTAGAGATCCAGAAAGCATATAGTTCCAGGGACACACCAGTTGCAAAAGGTATGCCAAGGGGAACATGGCACTGTACTGACACTGTACCATCCACATTTTTCTATCTCATGGGGATCACCCAGGGTGCTGGGGACCTCAGCCTCAGACCCAGGTTACCAGTACAGTTTGTGTTAGAGTTCAGAAATCCACCAAGCACACAGCTCCAGTGATACTGGGGCTGCACAAGGCATGGCAAATGGAGCATGACACGGCCTGCATCTTTCTATCTCCATTGGACCACCCATGATTCTTGGCACCTCTGTTATGGAATCATTAATCCTCCTCTTCTGAGATTTCTACCTTATATCATTCTCTCTTCTCTAGTACCTTTAAAATGCAATTGAGAGAAAATATCTCTTCTCTAAAAAAATTTACTTTGTTTTTGTTTTTCAGCTTTTCTTTGAATCACTTCTTTATGAATAATTTTACATCTGAAGTATCTTTCCTTTTACCTCTTAAATAATTGTCATTATTTTTATAGTTGGTGTTTTAAATGAGTATTTGATTTATTGTACTTTGTAGGGTGAATAATTGCCTTTGCGAAACTCTCTTTATAAAGATTCTCAAAGATAGGTAGAAAACTGTGCATTTAATACTGTTTCTAAACATGGAAAGCATCTAAACATTGGATAAATTTTAAAAAGCTCTGAAAGTTGTTAAGGATTATTTTGATTTTAATTTTAAATTCAGAGTCTGATTTCACTGTTAACAAGATGTAGATCTAATGTAGGAATACAAATAAGCCAGTGATATGGTAGGTCTGTTCTCGTTGACTGTCAGAATTTTACTTCTTTCCTGCATGGAAGTAGCATTGAACGGAATTGGTTCCAAAGGTAGGAAACATAAATCTTTGCAATTGAAATGCATATTTGAATATTTAAACAGAGTATTAAAAAAAAAAAAAAAAGGTAACAGTTCCTTTCTTATCTACAGTTCATTACTTTGGGAATTATTTTATGAGCACCCTATGTTTATGCTCCCATATGGAAATATATCTTTCCATCATCTATGGATTACATTTGATTTTATAATTTTAAGGTCAAATGTCAAAATTGAGCTTGATGGAAGTTCAGCGCTGCATTGGGTTTTTACGGCCAGGTTTTGGTGTTGGAGGGGATTACAGGGGTAGCTTCTGTGAGAAGCTGCTAAAGCTTCCCCTGTGTCCCATAAAGCCAATGCCATCTGTCTCCAAGATAGACCTGCCAAGGCAAGCCAATCACTACCTTTGTGATACTACACTTCATATCACAGAAAGAAAAAACCTGTGCAACAACCTGCAGTTAGAGAGAGGAGTGAGAACATGTGAAAGAAACAACTCTGCAGACACCAATGTCAGTGAATAAGGAGAGGGAGTAGGTGCTTGAGGCATCAGAGAAGAGATTCCCCTTTAGTCTGTGATGAAGACCATTGTTAGGCAGGCTGTCCCCTGCAGCTTATGGAGGTTAAGGGTGGCACAGTATCCACCTGCCCACCAAGGATCCTATGCTGGAGCAGGTGGATGCCTGAAGACTGATGTGAAGCCATGTGAAGTACATGCTAGAGCAATCTCCTGACAGGACTTGTGGCCCTGTGGAGAGAGAAGCCTATATTGGAGCAGGTTTGCTGGCAGGACTTGTGGCCCCATGGGGGACCCATATAGGAGCAGTCGGTTCCCAAAGGACTACACCCTGTGGAAAGGACCCACACAGGATCACTTCATGAAAAACTGCAGTCCATGAGAAGAACTCAGGTTGCAGAAGCTCATGAGGAACTGTTTTTGAAAGAGACTCATACTGGAGCAGAGGAAGAGCATGAGAATTCCTGCCCCTGAGGAGGAAGGAGTGGCAGAGAATGTATGAATGACTGCAACCTCCATTTTCTATCCCTTTGCATCCCTTGGAGGGAGGAGGTAGAGAAAAGTCAGGAGTGAAGTTGAGCCTGGGAAGAAGGGTGGGGTGAAGGGAAGGTGTTTTTAAGATTTGCTTTTATTTCACATTTTCCTACTTGGATTTCATTGGTAATAAATTAAACTGATTTTCCCGTGTCAAGTCTGATTTGCCAGCAATAGCAATTGATGAGTGATGTGTCCCTGACCTTATCTCAACCTATGAGCCTTTTAATATATTTTCTCTCCCCTGTCCAGTTGAGGAGAGGGATTATAGAGTGGCTTTGGTGGGCACATGGTTTCCAGTCAAGGTTTATCCACAACAAAGGAACCAAACTCATTCAAGATCACCTATTTCACTGGCTATTTTTGTAAAATTACAACTTGTAAACATCCATTGTGCCTTTAATGTATAGAAGGAGTATGAAATCTGCAAATCATAAATGGGCAAAGTTGTTTGACTTAGACAACTAGAGACCAGTTCAGTTGTCCAAACCGCCCAGCCTGCTTAGCTATTAACTGCCAAACTGGTAGGCTTAAGCCAGGTCTCCCTCTTTTCCTGATTAATAGCTGCCACATCTGTGCAGATGTGCCAGATACTATAGGGTGTCCAAAATCCCACCTCCTGTCTGTCCTTGAGAACATTAAGTCCATACATTTCGTAAGGTGGATGAAAGACTAAAACGTATTTGCATTGACTTGGATAGGAGGTTGCACATGAAACAATAGTTGCTATATGTGCACAAAAAGCAGAACTTTAGTCTATATTGTGGAGTTGTGTGTTAGCCCCTGTTATTGGAGCAACCTCTGACCCCCAGTGCAACTTCTGTCTCCTGCGAGTCTCACTATCTTCAATCATTTCTATAAGTGGTCTCTCCTACTCCATCTGTCCTCCTGGCACTCAATCTTTGATCTGTTTTGCCACAGTGTTTTCAATATTAATACCGACAGACCTGGTGATTACTGCCTGCTTTAGTCAAAC
>WTSP01136480.1:0-10587 GCA_025331215.1 Actenoides lindsayi | reverse complement strand
GCCCATGGCAGGGGGGTTGGAACGAGATGATCTTTAAGGTCCCTTCCAACCCTGACAATTCTATGATTCTATGATTTACATGAAACAATGTAGTAATAGGAACGATCCGTAAGAAAATGCATATGTAGATTTTTACATAGCGGCCATTATGAAAATTCTCTCTTTATGAAAAGAAAATTAATGTCTCCATTTCTGAGTTGAGACTTGAGAAATGAGTGGACCTAGCATAGCAGTAAAGCATTTTAGAATGCTTATTATTAGGATATCATTGTGTTTTGTGTATTGAAGCAGGAAATCCAAGTGTGACATTTTTCAGTCACGTAACAAGTCTGTCAAAAGAGTGCAATCATTGTAGAATAAGTCAAAATAAATAATACATTCCTGGAAAGATCTCATGTTTCTTAAAGTAGGATTAATTCATCTTGTGCTTGTTTTTCACTGATTTTATACTACCTGTGAGGATCTTTGTAATAGATCTCCTGGGATACATGGAATGCACTGCCTTATAAATAAAAATGAAAAAGTTCAATGTAATTATATCTTTGCATCTGTTATTATTTCTGTGTGTATAAATTCCTCTCTTGCTTGTTAAATATTGTCAAATCTACCTAAATGTACTCTGTTTTCTCACCTTGGTAACTCTAACAGCACAATAGGCACTTTGTAATAGTTTACAGTTTAGCACTCGTATAATTTATGTTAACCCCTTTCATTTTGTATGTTGCTTCTTAATAAAGAAAATATTTTTAATAAAAGAAGGAAAAAACCCACCCTGAAACAAAGAAAATACACTAATTCCTCAAATCTTCATATGTAATTTCTAGTGATGTTTGCTCTAAAAAAAGAGAAGAATAGTGACAGAAAAAAACACTGATATGCCTATCCCATTACAGTAAGGAAATATCATTGCCTGGTTCAACATTGGAATTGACATTAAGGCTTGGACTCAAAGAATACATGTGTCCTCAGTTTTACCAGTTACAGACCTTTTCCTTCAAATGACATATTAGCTCAACATCCTGGTTTGTCTCATGACTGTAGCATGTAAAGTAAATGCATGTGTAAATTTCTAAAGGTTGATTCCTTGATGTTGACAATGTCTTTTGATAATTTTCAGCATGTAAGATTAAGCTCTTGCATCAGTTTTCTCCAAACTGGACTGTGTTAAACCTAAATTAGAGGTAGCCATCTCCAACATTAGAGATTTGTCTAGAGAATTATGTCTAGTTTCTTTATTTCACTAGCAACCTCTAAGCAAAAAGAGGCTTCCACGCTTTTGCCAGAACAACTATTAAACCTCACGTGTGTGGGAAATCATCTGTTTTACATACAAGGACTCTCAATTGGTTTAAATTGGCACAGTGCTGCTGAATGACTCTGTGCTGATTTAGACAAGCTGAGGATTTGGCTGTTCTTATTTGAATGAAGAAAACAAATTTAAAACTCAAAAATATGAGCACACACTTATCTGTGCTGAATATGTAAAGGGCTTTAAATTGGATATGAAGGGGGAGGGGGATGTATCCAGACTAGATAGACGTGGCCACTGGTGTTGTATCCCAGCACTTATGGGGCAGTGTGCTAACATTTTTGAGAAGGTCTTCCACCCCCCAAGGGCAAAAAATTTGCACTCAACCCCCTCTCTGAAATGCTTATACACCAATGCACGCAGCATGGGGGATAAACAGGAGGAACTGGAGACCTATGTTCAGTCACAGGGGCATGATCTCATTGCAATTACTGAGACATGGTGGGATGGCTCACTTGACTGGAATGTTGTCATTGACGGCTGTGTGCTTTTTAGGAAAGATAGACTAGCAAGGCGAGGTGGTGGAGTTGTTCTTTATGTGCATGAGCAACTGGAATGTATTGAGTTTTACCCAGGGCGGGAGGAAGAATACATTGAAAGCTTATGGATGAGAATTAAGGGGCATGCAAATAAGGGCAAAGCTGTTGTGGGTGTCTACTACAGACAACCAAACCAGGAAGAGGATGTCAATGAGGCCTTCTATAGACAGCTGAAAGTAGCCTCAAGATCACATGCCCTGGCGATCATAGGTGACTTCAATCACCCAGATATTTGTTGGAAAGACCACTCAGTGAGGCATACTCAGTCCAGAAGGCTCTTGCAGTGCATCGATGATAACTTCCTAATGCAGGTGTTGGAAATGCCAGCGAGGAAGGAAGTACTGTTGGACCTTGTGTTGACAAAGAAGGTCTGGTTGGGGATATGAAGGTTGGAGGCAACATTGATGGTAATGATCATGACATGATAGAGTTTAGTATCATACAAGGAAGAAGCAAGGCAATAAGTAAGATTGCAACCCTGGACTTCAGGAGGGATGGCTTTGTCCTCTTCAAAGACCTACAAGGAATGAATCCCTTGGACCATTAGAAGGTAAGGGGGCTCAAGAGAGCTGGTTGATATTCAAACATTACTTCCTCCAAGCTCAAGACAGGTGCATTCCTTTGAGTGAAAAATCAAGTAGAGGAGGCAGGAGACCAGCATGGATGAGCAAGGAGCAGCTGAAAAAAATCAAGTGGAAGAATGAAGTTCATAGCATGTGGAAAAAGGGATTGGGAGAAATACAGGAATGCTGTCAAGGCCAAGGCCCTCTTGGAATTAACTCTGGCAAAGGAAGTAAAGGAGAACAAGATGGACTTCTTCAAATACATCAATGGGAAAAGGAAGAATAGGGAAAATGTGGACCCGCTGCTGATGACAGAGGATGCAGAGAAGGTGGAGTTACTGAATGCCTTCTTTGCTTCAGTCTTCACTGATAAGACCAGCCCTCAGGAATCCCTGACCCTGGAAGTAAGAATGAAAGCCTGAGAGGAGGAAATCTGTCCACTGGTCAATGAGGATTGGATTAGAAATCACTTGCATAAACTGAACACACACACACACACACACACACACACAAGCCCATGGTCCCTGATGGGCTTCACCCACAAGTGCTGAGGGACCTGGCTGATGTTGTTGCTCTACCACTCTCCATCATTTCTGAAAGATCATGGAGAACAGGTGAGGTGCCTGAGAACTGAAGGAAAGCCAATGTCACTCCAGTCCTCAAAAAAGGCAAGAAGGAAGACCCTGGTGATTACAGACGAGTCAGCCTCACCTCCATCCCTGGAAAGGTAATGGAGCATGTCATTCTGGAGATCATATCTCAGCACATGGAAGAAAAGAAGGTTATCTAGAGTAGCCAACATGGATTTACTAAAGGGAAATCATGTCTGACTAATCTGATAGCCTTCTATGGTGGTGTGACTGAATGGGTAGATGCAGGGAGAACAGTGGATGTTGTCTACCTTGACTTCAGCAAGGCTTTTGACACTGTCTCCCATAACATCCTCGTGGGTAAGCTCAGCAAGTGGGGGTTAGTGGGGTGGCTGGTGAGATGGGTTGAGAACTGGCAGTGGCACAGAGTCCAGCTGGCAACCTGTAACTAGCGGTGTTCCCCAGGGGTCAGCTCTGGGTCCAGTCCTATCCAACATCCTCACCAATGACCTGAAGGGATGGAGTGTACCCTCAGCAAGTTTGCTGATGATACGAAACTGGGAGGAGTGGCTGATACACCAGAAGGCTGTGCTGCTGCTCAGCAAGATCTGGACAGACTGGAGAGCTGGGCAAAGGGGAACCAAATGTAGTTCAACAAGGGCAAGTGTAGAGTCCTACGCCTGGGGAGGAATAACACCACACACCAGTACAGGTTAGGGGTAGACCTGCTGGAAAGCAGCTCCACAGAGAAGGACCTTGCAGTGCTGGTGGACAATTAAGTTATCCATGGAACAGCAATGGGCTCTTGTGACCAGGAAGGCCAACGGTGTCCTGGGGTGCATAAAGAAGAGTATCCAGCAGGTCGAGGGAGGTTCTCCTTCCCCTCTACTCTGCCCTAGGGAGACCACATCTGGAGTATTGTGTCCAGTTCTGGACTCCCCAGTTCAAGAGAGACAGGGAAATACTCAAGAGAGTCCAATGGAGGCTACAAGGACAACGAAGGGACTGGAAGAGGGCAGATCACAGGATATGTGTTTGGAAACTGTATTTCTGAGACTTTTCCTGTAAAAGCAGGATTATTGTGGTGTATCTTTCTTTAATAGCTACACCTATTATAAATAATTTTTCCACTATACTTTACACTTCAAATATAAGAAATTCTTGACTTTACATGTAAGAGCTGTTTCCTTTTTGGCTGCAACAAGACTTTACAGCAAAGATTTCTGACCTGTGTAGGTCTTTGAGGAAGTTACACAGACTCAAAATTCAAAGGTTGTACTCTTTTTTCCCCCACCACCTCTTACACACCCTATGTACTTAATGAACAGAGACCGCAGTCACACAATGCTTTGAAAAAACAAGATTCAAAGCTTCTCTCTCTTCCCCCCCCTTCTTTTTCTTAAAAGTAGTTGATAAGTTATTGGATAAGCTTCCTTATATTTAGCTTTCCGGAGAATATTCAGAACCTTTTTTGGAGAGGATCAGGCACCACACAGAAGCAAACCAAGCTATAAATTCCTGTACTCAGAGACTTAAGAAATTTGCAAGACATGCTGACTATGTATAAACATAATTTTATCCTGAAATGGGGGAAAAGACAAAAGTTTACCCTACATTGGCTGCTGAAGTAGAATTCCCTTTAAGATTCTCCAGCCCCAACTTTTTAAATACATTGTTTAGCTAAAGCTCATCTTTATCATCTGAAAAAAAAAAAGACTCGAACTATGTTTTCTCATATTCTGGGTCTTTTTTTTGTAACTACCCTAGCAACACTTAATTCCTTACCCCACCCTCCTTCTGAATAAGAGCTCAGGAACGAGGATTCAATCCTTCTGTCCATCATTACACACTGCAGAACTCCCCTGGATCACAGGCTGCGTACCTGTACGCACACTTGGCATCGGCTGTTTTAGTTGTCACTGTAACATGGGCAACGTGGCTGATGCTGGCCAAGGCCTGGGGAAAGAGAAAGCACCTTTGTAAGCCTTGCTCTGCAGCTCATCGAGGAGCGTCCACGCTTCAGACAGCATACCACCTGCACGTGAGTAATAAAAAACCTTAGAAGAAAATGGCAGGTCAGTAAAGCTTTAACAGATTTTAGTACCTATAAGACTGACTTTTATCCAACTACTTTGCGTTTCTTCTGATGTTTTGTTCTGAGAGTGAAAGTGGAAAACCACATAACAGAACAAAGCAATTATTACTAAAAACATAGTTACTCCAGTTGGGCCCTTTTCTTTCTTTCATGTTAACAAAAAACAACAGGAAGGTTTTAGCAGCTACTTTCTTATCCCTGCCCAAGTTCTTCTCCTGCCTGCAGGTAATATTACAAAGTTAGGTAACAAGTTGTTTTCCTGGAACACTCCATGGATGTGTCCACAGAGCCAGCTGAAACCAGCCTCAGGACCAGAGTCCCCTGTCCATGGAGTGGATTCTGTGTGTGGAGAAGACTCAAGTCGTCTGCTCTCTGGAGCGTGCAAGGATCTGCGTACCTGAGCACCGGCAACATACTTCTCTATCTTGTCCATCTGGAGGGGAAAGCAGAACTCATTCTGGACTCCTCTTTCAGACAAGTTTAGATACAGAATATGAGGGTATGAGAATATGGAGAACTAGTACATCTGAGGGGTCAGAGGTGCTAAATCTGACTAACAGCAAAACCAAAGGAAAGCAAATGTGCATCTCAAACATTCAGTTTTAAGCGTCGTATTTAGACAAGTGTCTGACGTCCATCCAGTGTCTAACCTTCCACTCACATCTTTTATTGTCTTTTACCTGTTCCTGAACCAGCATTTGATAAGAGAGGTATTGTTTTACTCTAAAAAAACCCCCAAAATCTTACTCCAGAAAGCAAGAATATATTCCTCTCCCTGGGCATCCCCCTACTCTTGAAAGACATAGAAAAAAGTATTTTGAACTATATTCACATGGCAGTTTTAGGAAAGAGGTGCTTCCGTAACAAGTACTGGCAATGAGAGAGGATGCAAACCCCACTACAACAGCGTACCAACAAACAAACAACGGTTTCAAAACCTTGGTGAAGAGCTCACCTCGCCCCTAAAACCGTATGTAGAAATGCTGGTCAAGTCTTCAAATTTTTGCAGTTTACTGGTAGTAAATCTCTCACATACAATGTCCAGATCTTCTTTCTAGGTGAAAGGGACAAGAAATAGTCACCTGCCAAGTTTTTTCACGATCAGAAACATGTATAAAGAGAAATCGATTTTAAAAGGTACTTTAAAGAGTACTAAACATCAGCACCCAGCTGTCAGCGGGGTTTACTCACTCGGATGCCACAGCCGTTATCTTGGACCTGGATGAGCTTCAGACCACCTTCTTTAACCACCACCTGGATACTGGTAGATTTAGCATCCAAGCTGCGGAAACCAAGCAAGCACGCTAGGCAACAGCAGCTCTAGGGAATAAAGGACTACGGGGCTTTGACCGAAAAGTCTGCTTTTCTCACACGAGTGACAATTTGTTTCTACTTGTCACTCCTATTGGAATTCACTCCGTTTCAAACAAAACTTCCCTGTCTCCTTCCTTTTCCTTCTACCTACAGGGACACGTTACGCTAAATCACCACCCGCTTCGGAGCCAAGCCAGGACGCCGGTGGCCTCCTCGGTCCCCTGGGCACATTCTGCCTCATCTCCAGCCGCCTGCCGACCGAACCCCCCAAGCCCTTTTCCGCCGGGCGCTTTCCAGCCGCGCTGCCCCAGCCGGGAGCGAGCAAGGCCGGGTTGCGGCCCAGCGCGGCCCGCAGCCCCCCCGTGCCAGCGGCCCCGCCTTTACCAGTTTTCTATCATCTCCTTGATGGCGTTCGCCGGTCTCTGGATCACCTCGCCGGCCGCGATGCGGTTCACCACGGCTTCGTCCAGCCGCCGGATCACCCCGGCCATGCCCGCGGCCGTGACAGCAGCGCGTCCCGGGCAGCTGCCGGGCGGGAACGGGGTACCGGCTGCTCCGGCAGCCCCCCCTCTGAGAGGAGAGAAGGCGGCTAGGACGGCCACCCGGGAGAGGGAACCACCGCGAAGGGGACACCGGGGGGAACCCGGGACCCGTCACAGGGGGAACCCGGAAGCGGGCAGCGGGCGACCCCCGTGAGCCAGCGGGAGCCCGAACGGAGCCCAGGAAACGGGGGGGAGGAGCAGACGGAGCAGGCGAGGGACGGGAAAGGGGAAGGGGAGCTAGGAGAGGGGCGGGGAGAGGCGGGGAAGAGCCGCTTGGATGGGGACAGCTGCGAGAAAAAGCGACGCGGCCCCACTCCCGCCAAACCACCGCTACCCCACCCGCCCCCAGCGGGCGGCGCTGCGATTGGGCGACACAAGTGCCCATCACAGGGACAAACAACACACACAGGAAGGCGGTGGGAGCACACGGCCCCGCTGCGATTGGCTGAGGGCGGGGCAGGGAGGGCGGGAGCCGCCGGGTTGGAGCGCGCCACCTGGCGGCGGGAGGTTGCACTGCTGGCAGGGCTGTCGCAGGTGTGACGCGTGCGTCGCTGAGGGCGGCACCGCGTGACGTCATCGCGGTGGCCGTGAGCGCGGCGGGCGCTGCGTGTTTCACAGCGCGGGCGGAGCCGCACCGGCCTGGCGCGGACGGGGAGGGGGTGGCAGCCCCGTCCCTGGAACCCTTCCAGGGGAGGTTGGCCGGGGCTCTGAGCACCCTGCTCCAGTTGCAGGTGTCCCTGCTCCCTGCAGGGGATGGGACTGGGTGACCTTCAAAGGTCCCTTCCCACCCAAACCAGTCTGTGCTTCTGTGAATCTAAAAGGTTAAACTATGAGTTTTTGAGGCTGCAACTCAAGCAGAATTAGAGGTTAAAAGATGAGGATTGCTTGAGCAAAGAAGCCTTAGTATTTTGTTTGGTTTTAAAGAAGCAATTGGAGCAGCATTCTGGTCCGTAACAGGCTTTTTGTCTGTGCTACTGCTTCTATAACGTTCCTTGCAAGATAAGAGATGATAATTCCACTCTCGGGAAATTCTTCTCATTTGCCCTTAAATAATTTTCCTTGGTGTGCTTGTCAATGGGAAGTGGCTTCTTTCACCCTGTGTACAGCTTTTACTGCCACACAGAAGCAAAGTTTATGAATATTTCTTAAAATAACTGAAGGAAAGCCAACCCCATGACCTCGACTCGCACACCTTTGCTGCTTTTCAGCTCGTCTTGACAAGCACCTAGGGTGTCTGGGCAGTTCTTTTAACCCTTCTCATTGCTGAATTGTGAGTTTTTATGAGTTCCGAAGGAAAGCAGCTTCTGGAAGTTTATGAGAAAATAAATTTGAAGTCCATCGGCTGTGTATCGATATCCCCTCACTGTACAGTGTGTGCAGTCCTGTCAGGTAAGGAGTTGTTATTATTAAGTCCACTCTATAGGATCCTGGGGCACACAGATGAGCAGGATGGTTTGTAGAAGGCCCTGTAGGATATGCCTGATAGAGTTTGGAATGGGAGTTCATTCTTTTTGTCAGTTTGTTAACTACAATATCACTTCTCTACCTAGAGTATGGACACTTATGTGTTAAGGACATTAAAACATCCATAGTGGCATTTGCTAGGAAACAATTTATTCTACTGCACAAGATGAAGCCTTGTTACACTCCAAGCCTTACAGGTAAAGTGGATGTGGCAGTTGCATCCAACCCGAAGAAGAAAGACCTTTGAGACACAAGATTTGCTAACTCTGGTGAAAGTATAAAAACACCTGCTGACTCTGCTTGTCTGTCAAACACCATAACCACAGCATCTGCTAATTTCGGTCATGCCAGGGTTACACAACTGGCTGTTATTAGACGCATATCTCAATCAAAAGCTAAGACCCTCAACCAATGAAGCCCAAGATGACCATGTTTTTGACCACAGATTGGATTCAACTAATATATACATGGGGTTCTGCAGGAGGATAAATGGAGTCGGTGCTCTTCGGAGCAGCAGATCCACAGTCAGGGATCCCCTTGGATCGAGGTGCTGCTTCAGGTGACTCCTGAGGTTGAGAGCCTTCATCTTGGTGGGTTGTTGGCCATTAGCAGCTTGGAGTCAGCCAAGACAGCTGATCTGAGTTGGCCACAGGTGTATCCCATCCCATATACACCATGGTCAGTATAAAGGGGGCAGGTTGGTAGTAACAGGAGCTTCTTGTGTTTGTCCGCATCCCTGGAGGGATTTGCTCATCATCTTGAGGAGTGCTCTGCTATTTGTTGTGACTCCTGTACACTCACTGGGCTGAGTATAACTTTATATACTCTACATTGGTACTAGTTTGGCTGTTTCATTAAGTCTGTTTCATTAAATCTGTTCTTAGTTCAACCTGTGGGTCTCATCTCTTTTTTCATGATCCCTCTTCTCAGCTGTGGAGGGGTCATCAGGTGATAGAACAACTTCTCTAGTTTAGCCTCAGGTAAAGACTACACATAGCGAGTGAAATGTATTTGCTGTTAGTTCCTTTCTACCACTCCAACTTAAATCAACTGTGTAGTATCTAATTCCACATCTGGAACCTGTAGTTTACTGATGTTGGGCTATTAAATGATTATTTCATGAGAATAAATTTCTTTTGAACTTAAAACCTTCCTAAGTTAACTTTGTGAGCCCTCGTGACAAGGGAACACACTGTATATGTGGAGTTAAGCATTTATTGTTCTCCTGAATTGACATTCTAACCAACATCCAACAACGCGTTATAGTGTCAGCCCAGTTGCAATGCTACTACCATTTGTAGCCTGCATTGACACAGGGAATTCTCCCTAGTAAAAGTAGTTATGTAGAAATCCTACTCTCGATCTGGTGCCAGGCTCCTTCTTCTGTTGTCCTTGGGGGTGCCTGAGGGCAGCCCTGGATGCCTCAGGCAGAGAGGGTGCAGTGGAGGACAAATGAGCTTGTCCCAGTCCAGTGTCAGGGAGGTTTTGATAGAATCCCAAGAGATGAAGACACAAACAAGGTCAAATGCCATCCACCCCAAACAACTTTAGTTCTCAAAAGCGAAAGCAGCAGCGATGGAAAGGAGCGGAACAAACAGGACAGAAGCTAAGCAAGCATTTGGGATAGAGCCGCAAAAAAAGTCACCACCCTGGAATCGCAGCGTCCAAATCCTTTGATTCTTTGGTGGTGGGCGGTCGTGCTAGGGCTTGTCTCAACAGCCTTTTAATCCCTCTCCAGTTTCCATGGCAACAGTAGGGCTTCACGCATCCCCACATGCACGCAGGCCTCGGGCAGCTCGACGGCACGGAGCACCCGCGGGATGTTTGTTGTTCGCTCAGGGGCTTGCAGCTGGCAGGATGTTTTCCCGGGCTGGATGTCTCTGTGGTTCAGCCATACCTAGAAGCCGTCCTCGCTGGGTTCTGTGCAATTTTCTGCTCAGTCCAAGCAATCTTTGAGACAAATACCCTAGCAGTTCGGTCTCTTACAGAGCTGCTGAAGCTCTGTTGACTTTTCACTCACGCGGAGAGAGACCTTGCTATTGAAGGCAGGAGATGGGATGTCTGGTGGAGTTTTACTAATCTTTGAACAAGCAACAACAATAGATGGGTAGTTGTATAGTAGGGACAGACTGTGACATTCATAACCTTGTAGATAGTGTTTATCTCCAGGA
>WTSP01136478.1:0-10690 GCA_025331215.1 Actenoides lindsayi | reverse complement strand
CCCTGCCCATGGCAGGGGGGTTGGAACTAGATGATCTTTAAGGTCCCTTCCAACCCTGACAATTCTATGATTCTGTGTTTGGCTGCTTGCTTGGCCCCTGGCTGACACATACATTTTCCGTTAAATTCCACTGACAGAACAGAAGAGGTAAAACCATCTCTTTTCCACCTCATGCACAGCAGCCTATCTGAGGGTATGATCCCACTCACTCAGCCATACATACTCCAGTCTAGCAGGGAATTGTCTCAGCGTGATGACATTCTTTGCACTGGTAAATAAAAAGCCATACTGAGTCTGTATCTTGAAAAACAGTTGTATATCTAGAAATACTTTCAAAGCCAATGAAAACTGTATATTTTATTAAAACAGGTTGGAAAAAAGTTCCTATAGCTAACAAGAGATAATCAGTAAAGACAAAATATTGCATACTTGCCTAAATAAAATTTTCATGACATTCAACAATATTTACAGTGCCACAGAGTAAAAGTAGGAGTTACTTTAGTGGCTTGGTCCAAAACCAGCCTCTGAATAATGGACAGCAAAAGCCATGAGTCATTTTATTACATTTTATGTAACCATAAGGCAACAGGTAGAAAAAAAATTGGAGGTTAGGAGGTGGAAAGAAAAGGGGAATCTAGAAGAAAATTATTTCACCACGAAGTAGAGTAAAAGAGTCCTTTGCAAAGCAAACAGTGTTGCTGTTGAGATAATTGGCACACTTGCATTCAGTATTTATATTTAAGCAAGTTCCTTGAGTTAGGCGTCGTTAGAGGAAAAGAAATCATGAGAAATTAATACAAGGAATAGATTTTCTTTATGTCATGAGTGTACAACATGAAGGACATCACAGCTTTTTAGCCATCGGATTAAATTTATTTAACAAAATAGACAGGAAGCAAAAATGAGCTTGGAAAAAACCCATGGTTTAAAGATTTGTTACTCTTATATATGTCATAAATTTGGAATGTATGTATATGAGCATGAGAAAAAAGATGGTAAGGGGAACTTTAAAGGAAACTTTAAAGTGAACTACAATGGGTGTAAGCAAACACAGCTATCATGGAAAGTTCTTTGGTTCTTTTGGAGAAAAACATGCACCTTGTCTTTGATGTACTGAATGTATTGAAGTACTGAAACATTTCGTCATGTAACAGATATAATGAGCATCTGGTGTGGCAAAGTTCTTGATAGCAGCTGAAAACAGCCTGACACTTGAACTAAAAGGCAAAATAATCAGCTTATCTTGCTGCTTGAGCTTGTACAAGCATTTTTATTAAGTTCCGGACTGAAAATTCTTGTTTCCTTGTTTGTTTGTTTTTCTCAATGAGAAATAGAGTGTGAAAAAGTAGGGTAGAAGCAATGCCAAGTGCGCAGGCTGTTCAGTCTTTGTAGTCTCATCTTACATGCTTTCCTGGTTTAGCTAGACTTGCAGAGTATGAAAGGCTACCAAGTGCCACTAGATCATAGGACAACTCAGGCTGCCAGCTACCATAATACTGCACAATAAAATAGTACTACTTACTTGACACACTGTTTTTGAAATGATTTCTCTGGAATCAGTAAAAAACCAGTGTCTTTAATGTGAGCAGGATCAAATCTTACTACAGTAGTTTTCGTTACTAGCCCCATCCATTTTCTATCTGAGAAGATAAGTGACATTAAGAAGCTTGTGAAATGCAGTGATGGTTTAGGTAGACAAATACCATGTCTCAGTCTGTTTAGTAAGTCATTTCCAGGAACTGCTGCCCTAGTGACATTTTCTAAGAATGAAACCCAAAGTATCCATTTTGCTTCATTTTTCTGTTTAGCTTGGTGACAGCCAGTAACATTAAGACAGAGTATAAACTGATTTTCTCCATGTCTAACTCTGGAGGAAAAAAAAAAAAAAGGACTGATTTTCCTTTTTTATAAATTTAAAAACTACACAGAAATAAAGGAATCATCGAAATGTAAAATGTGTGTAAAGGAGAGGAGAATTAAAGTGTTTAACCTTGATAAGGCACAGTTGCTTCTGCATCTCCTCAGCCTACGAATAGAATGCACCTGCTGTATAACCAATTAAAAAGACATGCTTTGCTCTCCATTTTTGATGCTAGATGCCTCCTGGATACTTGCCTTCCTGAAGTTTTGCCATGCCACCTGTTACCCAATATGAAAAATACTTATTCACATCTTAAATTGAACAACACATACACACAAATGTGTTAAAAACTGTTCCATGCAAAGAATTAGCAAACTTGTTTTATGGAAACTGCTTCCTTTAATAAAAAAACAGGAAGGTAAGCTATTTTAATATTGAAAATGTTTTTACAAAGTGTTACTGTGAAAAAACATCTGTTTCTTAATTTATGTGTTTCTATACACTTGGGCTACATACAATCTCTTTATAATAACAATATGTTTAATTAAATAGGTGTCCTTTATAATTGTGGTGAGGAATACACATATGCAAAGACATTAAGATTTTCTGCTAGTTACATTATTATTAACTAGTTACAATATTGTTTACTTGTGCTCCTTTCTTGCAGCACTTTCTGGCATTCAGTCATCTAAAGATGGGATATGGCTATTGTTTGCTCTTCAGAGTGAGAATAATAGATCAATGACATTTGTGTTCTGAACGCTGTTCTGGTTATCCAAATCTTCTATCAAAATGTATAGTGAACCAATATATTTCAATTTCCTGCAGAAACATTTCCATGCATCTGAAGGCTGTTCACTTGGTGCCAACTGAGAAACTGTACGTTCATTTTTGCACTGCATCTCTTCATCTCAAAACCTAAAAAGCTCAAACAGTGCTTTGCTCAGTTGCATTCTCTAAACTGATGCCAGTTATCTTCAATGTGTTTTCTTTTCCAAAAGAAAATACTCAGTCCAGATGTCCCCATTTTCGTGGGGTGAGGGTGCTGGTTGTCTGCCTTTGAATGTGCGTCTGTATCTCAGGAGCAGTGTCTGAGGGAATATCTATTCATATTCTATTAAGTTATGTTGCGTCCATTCATGATGAACAAGCATATTTTCTGGATACATTCTGCTTGGATACATTTAGTGGCTATGGATTTAGCTGTGTTGGCATTTAAACTGGGAATCATCAAATGAACATCAACTTCATTAAGAAAAAAAAAAGCATTTGTTAACACCTTACTCAAATGCCAAACTGCAAATGAGAAGAGTGTTCCCATTTCAGTCATATAATTTCTACTCAGCGTGAGTGCATAACATTCATGAAAAATATGTAACTTCAGGAAAAAGTATTTTATGTAATTCCTTCTACTTTTTAATCTCTTTTAGTATCAGTAACAACAGAGGAGTGGTAGTTTAAGTAGCTGGTTAACTATGATCCATGATTGGTCACAAACTGAAAAACACTATCCTGGGTCACAGTAACTCATTTTCAAGGTGAACTGCAATATGCTGTGATTATCATTTGATAGTGTGTGTGAAAAAGAATGGTAGTCCTTGGGCCAGCTGCCCTGTGCTCATACTTGTTGGGGAGAGCAGGCTGGAGCCAGATAGATTTCATAATTCTTGGGCTAGGACTTCTGTGGTGCTTTTCTGGCTCTTGGACACTGAATTTTCTCTGAGTGTAGGTTGTGAGATTTAAAAAAAGTTCACCAGATGATAAGACAGTGTTACAGCCCTAACTCTTATAATTTTTATAGCCTGAATGTGCAAGTATGTGCTTCACTTTTGTATATGAGTATGTAGCAGTAGGGGAGGCTGTGGCTAGGTGTTAATGTGGAGGTTTGTCAAATTTACTGCTGGAAGGATATCTCAGACAGAAGGACCCTGAACAATTTTACACTGTGATTATCCATACTGTTTGTCAGGATCAGATCCTAGTAAATCTAGAAATCTTGGAGAAACTAGAAGGAAGCCATTCATATAGGGTGATCAGGAGATGGAGGTCCTGTTACAAAATTGGAAAGAAGCTAAGCTGTTGCTATAAACTCATACAAGTAGGTAATAAAGTAAGAAACATTTTAATATTTTGCTTGGTTTCTACTCCATAAATATCTATGACATACATTTCTTTCTGGACAGTTCTCTTTAAACTAAAATGGCATTATATTTTGTTTAAAATAAGATAGGATAAGGTTCTTGGGAGTACATTTTAATCTGTAAAGTAACCCAGAATACATGCCTCATCTACTATTACAGGAGATCTATCATTTCTGAAAGGTCTTTATGCATGCCTCTAAGATCTAAACTTTGTGTCCTTTCAGGGGAGAGTCCTAGCAATTCTCTAGGAAAGGATGAAAAGTTAACCAAATGTAGGCAGTTTTGATATAGTTCTTCTCAGCCAGACTCTCAAGGGTGAATTTAGAACTGTCATCATTTACCGTGATTTTTACCACCTCTCACAAAAATAACCAGGAACCCCATGACAGTTACAAAAAAAAAAAAATAATTGCCAAAAATCATACAATACTGTATGAACTTTGCCCATGGAGATGATAAATGTTTTTTTCCAGAATATCTGCTGCCCTCCTAAATAATAACCAAAAGTAGAAAACTTCACTTGTTTAAGTAAAACTGAAATTAAAATGATGTGGAGTTACTGCAGCCCTGTTTGCTTTGACAATTTACTGTGTAATAATGACATCTTCTTGAAATACATGCAGCAAATTCAGACAAAGCTTTATTTGCCAAGGTATAAAGAGTTAGATGTTAAAAACACAACCACCCAAATCCCTTTGGTTAGAAACAGTAAAAGTTATGCATATGCATGACTAATACATGCAAATATTTACTGCATATTCCCTTCTCAGCTACCCTTGCTTTTCATCCCCTGTGGATTACTCAAACTCCCAAAAGTTTTCCCGTAGATTACCCTGATTTTTTTAATGGCAATTTCCTAGAAGAGCTTCTAACGTTTCTCAGAAGTCACTGTAAAAATCTTTTACCAGTAATTTGATCTTGCAAATATATGAGGCAAGACCTACAAACACCAATTCATGTCACATTTCATTTTAAGATATATACCAATGCTGTTAAAATTTGTAAACTAAGTGTAGTGCCAGGGTCAACCCACCACACTAAGAAAGTATGAAATTAGATTATATCAAAAGCACAGCCTCAAGAAATTCTGGTACATTAAAAATGATGCCAGAAAAATTCACTGTACCTCTGCTCATTCACAGGCATAAACAGTTATAAAAGCTTCTTAAGATTGCTTTAAAAAATCTACAGATATTAAAGTGCAAAACTAGGTGACAGAGTTACTATTTTTATCTCATATCAGTCACTTTAGCTATTTTTCACATGATATTTTGGATGTAAATTTTAATTATATGGTGGGTTCAGTGACATATTAAATGTGTAGATAGACTTCTCCTATTTATGAAGTATAGGAAATCATCAAGAAATAACTATAAGAAATAGTGCTTTTCTGATCTAAATATAAATCTCCATAGTAAAAGACAAGGTATTTAAATTATTACATCACTGGTCAATATCAGCAGTAAAAAAATGACAAAACGAGTGTTAATAACTATACTTTGTTTCTCTTTATCAAATAAGATGATAAAACACATTAGCCATATTTCCATGGTTCAGATACAAAAAGTTAAGGAATTTATGAGGCAGAAAACTATGCAGTAAAGTATTACTAGAATGGTTGCATTCTGCTTCCTGTGCTCAGATCTGGTGCCTAGTTTTAGCTTTTAAAAATCAATTAGGCTTGGAATCAGGTGTTACTCATCCTGCTACCATTGCTGTGTAGTTGATTTCTACAAGTTTCATTTCGAATTAATAGTGTTCTTACATCTATTCTGTTTGATATTTTTAATGTGCTGTATTGTCATGGTTCCAGGGATACCTGGCACTTTGATCATGCTTCCAGGATCTCTTCTAAGTGTTCTTTCTGAACTGTAAGACCAAAGGGTCCTTCTCCACCAGCAGAAACATTTTTTCATTCTGCATTTGCACCATATTGACAGAAAAACAATTTCTATCGATTATTTTCCTTCCAGTGTTTGGCCCCTTGTCTGCCAGTGTTCTTCTGAGAGAGAAGAGGAGCCTTAATTATATAAGCATAGCCTTTTCCACCAGGGTGACAATTTTGGGTCATCTGGAGATACCAGTTTCATGTATGGAAAGTTAATGAAATATCATTTCCCTCATGATGTCTTCAATCAGCAGAAAAATGGTACCAAATAAGTGTAGAGAGCTAGCCATAGACCAAAAACCTTCTCTGTGCTTATACTGGAAAGCACATGGCAGAGAGCCAACAATATGGTAGGGGAAAATGGTAGTATCAGAATAATGTTTATATTTGTTTGTCAGGATTTGGGTTCGAATTCTTTCTACGGTGTACAAAAATAGCTTTTCCTTGAATTTATAAGGTTCAAAATCAAAGTTGAGCTCTTTTCCTTATGGCCTGCTCACAAAAACCTGGAGTCACTAGGAGCTGCACTAGATGGCATGGCAGTAAGAGCTAGAAGAATGACATTATGGCAGCACTAAAAAAATCTTCTCCTACCTATGGCACTCACTGGTTGCTGGTATCACCATGAGACATACTGAGGAAAAGGCTGTTAATTCACCAATACTGTAATTTAAGACAATATGGCAAGAAAAGTTCCCTTCTCTCAAGAACTACTATGATTATCCTCTGGAATAGGCAGCAAGGGTTGCAGTACTGGTTTTTGGGAAAAAAATCCAACCCAACTCTTCTGTGTGGAAGTTAAGTCTTTGGCTTTTAAGCCCATAAGTAACCCTGTGCAGCTGAGAAAGCAGAAACAACAATGTTTGATTTTGTCTATTCCCCCACAATGTCTGGGACAATGCTGGAGGCTCAAGGTGACCAGAAGTTTTTAATACATTTTAAGCTATTCAGTTCCCAACTCCATCTAAGACAGAGCTACAATTGTGGCAATGTCATATCTGAAACACCTTTTTGGTTGCCCGTGAACACAAGAATCTAAGCTGTCCATTGCAGATTGCCCTCCCCACTTATTGTAAGTAAATAATTGCTTCCTCTTCTGCACTCCAATTCTCTAACATCCGCTGAGACTCAGCCGTTTCTTCTAATTCTTCATTTCCTTCACTAAATGACATTCAAATGTAGTGTAGTACCGCGTGCATATGTGTGGAAGAGGTTGTTGCCAAATTACTATATTCACCAAGGGAAAATGTCCACCATAAAATTGCACTGCAGGTTACATTATTTGCAGTATTTCTCCCTGGAAACATAGTGCCCCAAGACACTGAGGCAGCAGGAAGTAATGAAATGTATTTTTCATGCTCTCACTTTTCATTTCAATGTATCAAGCAGCTCTTTAAACTGCTCGTCTAAACTACTATGTCTTATTTTAGAAAGCCTTTATAATAATTGTGAATAATTAGAAACCAAAGTACTTGCTATTTATAAATGAAAAATAAATGCTTAGCCCTTCTTGCGGAAGCCATTTAAAACCTTTTTAAAAACCCATCAATTTTGTTTCATGCTACTGATTTCTTTTATTTTACTAGAAATAAAAGATATTCCCATCATTCCAAATGGTTAAATGCTTGAAATTACTACTGTAGTAGAGGTGATGTTATGCAAAAAAGGTTGTATGTCTGAAAGAATGGAAATATAATTTCTTAACTTCACATTTTATTTTCTGGTGAATGGCTGAGCAGAAAAAATTAAGGCCCTGATATGATAATTCCATTCAACCCTTACCTTTACTATGCATATGCTTATGGGCATTTGTAATGTCTTGGGATGTGAGAAGTGCCAAAGGTCATAGCCAAAATTATCTTAAAAAAAAAAAAAAGATGAAGAAAGTCAATAAAATGCTGAAGTGAAAATAGTCTTTAACAGGAAGGTCATCAGGAGACAAATTATCTGTTGCTAATTAAGTTAATGTATGGAGGTGTTAAAGAATAGGTTTAAATGTGCTGTAGGCAGAGCTTGACAAATAAACACAGACACTGTCACATCCTAGTAGAAAGAGACTCGACTGTGATCAGGAATATGCCAGCAGGCAACATTAGAAAGCTTCCAGCCACATCCACTGGACGTGATTAAAGTCCTAGCACTTGCTTTCTGTCCTTAGGTTCGGTGCTGTGAGTTCTGGAAGCAGGCTCTTGTAACTTTTAGTTCCCACTTATCAACGGGCAGTTAAACACATTGCTTTCATGAAGTAAAATCGTGAATGTTTAGATTTGCCCGGATGACTCTAACGATGTGTACTAGCACAGCACTAGCAATTCAGAGCTTCTAGCAAAAAAAGTGTCACGTCACAGTAGTGAGAGACCGACACACCAACGTCTCTGGGTGAGCCCCTTGTCTAAAAGTGTGGTGCTTAAGAAGGAAATGCTGAATGCCTCTTGAATTTCTGAGATCCAGTCTCAGTCTGCGTTGCTGCATGAAGCATCGGCCGTTCAGCTGGGGCTATACCCACTCCTAGAAACTACTGTCATCAAACAAGGTTAACTTTACCAGTATTTTTGAAGAGCAGTGGGACTACCCACGCTCCAGTGCACAATCCTCTTCTCCCCGTGTATAGCAGGTGAATCAGTGCACGAAAATGAGACAGTTTTCACTTCTGCTTTTTTTCCGGTGTCTGACTGTAAACAATTTTGAGATATTTTGCTCTTTATCTTTTCTAACGTGTGCTTTTTATCTTCATTTCTGTAATCATCATCTCTGCAAGAAAAAAACAGACCGTATGTATGGAAATAGAAATCAATGTCTAAGTGCTTGGTGTTTCCATGACACACCAGGTATACAAAAAGAGGCGAACACTTCTGCTACACCTTATGCATCTGAGCAGTGAAAATGTGTCTTAGGACATAGAGATAAAATCCTTATCCGCTCAGTAGAGTACTTAAAAATGGTTTTTATTGTTTTTTAATAGGCTTTTCTCCTCACTTGTGTTTTTATTGGTCCCAGTTTGTTCCATTTGAAAGGAGACTTGTGATGTTCTAAACTGACAAGTGAGGGGTTGTTTTTTGGTTTTTGTTTTTTTTTTTTAATTTTAAGTTAAAGAGCTTAAAAGCACAGATGATTTTGCAGCCACAAATTTATAAATTAATAAATAAGTAAATTTGGACATAAATATTAAAAATAATTGCAGCACCTTATACCATTTAATATTATGTTTATATTTTTTAAAATCCCACAAATTTCCTTAGATTGATAAGTCTCTAGTATAATGAAAAATCATCTAAATATTTTTTTTATATTAACAGAAATATATTTATTTTTAAAGGACTGATTTTCTGAGGCATAAGGAAATATAAAATAAGGTTATGAAATGTTTGTAAGCTTTAATTCTAAACTCTCTTTATTGTCATGAAACTATTGTTACCCACTATATCCCCAAATTCAAGACATATTTTAGGAAGCTTCTGTTTCTCACATATCCAACCCTTAGTTGCATCTCAGTTTAGCCAATTTTACATGGGCAGGGTAATTGATGCTGGCAACCAGATACTACTGAAACAGAATAAGTCTTTGCCAAACTGTCAGAGACCTGTAGGCCTTTTTAATTCATTAACCAGATAACAACTGTTTATTCTTTTATCATAATTGTTATGGCTTAAATATCTACAAAGCTTTAAACGATCAATTACCAAGATGTCTTTTCAGTAAAACAATTCACCAGTATATCTTGCAAATTTTATAAAAATAGGGTGCTTAGGTGCTGAACTAGTACTTTTTTTTACATATTTATCAGTAATGTTGAGCAATGTAACTATGACCTCTCTTTGCTGTGCAGCTTTTAAAGCCTAATACTCTACATAAATATGTGAAACTTATGTATACCCAGGTATCAGCACAGTCCTCAAAGCTGTATGGAAACTAAATTAAATCACAGGTTACTCATTAGTAAGGAAACCCCCCCAAAATCCCTAAAACAAAGTAGCATTTAATTAAATACAATACAACAAAAAATGGAGTGATAATCAGAGATAAGTAGCTATGCAATGCTTAGAGAAAGGCACAAAAATTAATTTTTTACCTAAAGATGCAGTGTTCTGAAATCTAGACTCAAAATCATGTGAAAGCTAAAACTCTGCATTCGACCTCATACGTGTGTTCCTCTTGTACTTAATTGATAACTTGGTGCCATGCAGCAAGTTATACAGATTCTGAAAATAAAATTAAATTCAGGTTCACAAGGAAAGTAATTTTAAGATATCCAGTGGAAAACCATAGTGTGCAATACCAGCATGGACAATTTCTATAATACCTACAGGAAAAATTTAATGCTACTGTTTTACATTTTCCATGTTTATTTTCTTTAGGAAGCTTGTAGCTGACATATGATCAGGTCAATTCTGAAGCAGAAATTTTGTTACGAGAAATAGTGTAAGAAATGCTATATTACAGGAAAGAGTTATGAACTAGTGTAGAAATGGTAGAATGGTAGAAATGAAGTTGTCACTCTAAGACTTATTGTCCTAATTGTAGAATAAGTTCAGGCTTGTAAACCCCAAATTAAAATAAGCATCTATGTCCAGTTGTGGTGGTTTGACCTTGGCTGGATGCCAGGTGCCCACCAAGCTGCTCTGTCACTCCCACTGCCTCCTCTCAGCTTGAGCAGGGGAAGAAAATAAGATGAAACTCATGGGTTAAGACAAGGGCAGTTTAATGAAAAAAGCAAAGCAAGGCAGAAGCAAAAAGAAAACACAGATTTATTCTCTGCTTCCCATCAGCAGACGATGTCTGGCCCTTTTTGGGAAGCAGGGC
>WTSP01136477.1:0-10702 GCA_025331215.1 Actenoides lindsayi | reverse complement strand
AACCTGAATCGACCCATCTCTAGTTTTAATCCATTCCCTCCAGTCCTATCACTGCCCCACAGCCTAACAAGTCCCTCTCCAGCTTTCTTGTAGCCCCTTCAGATACTGGAAGGCCACAAGAAGGTCTCCCTGGAGCCTTCTCTTCTCCAGCCTCAACAACCCCAACTCTCTCAGTCTGTCCTCATAACAGCTCTGAGCAAAAGAGAGTCTCAGTCTCTTTCCTGTGCTGGTGTTTAGCTCTCCTGCTTCAACTGGAGTCCTGCTTCCTGGGATAGTTCTCTCCTCTGTCTATGTTATTATAATACAGATAATACTTAAGATTTTCAGACAAAAGATGGTGAGTAAGTTATCATCATTACTGGATTTCTTGGCTGCCTAATAGGAGGATCAGGGA
Source organism: Actenoides lindsayi (assembly GCA_025331215.1). Classification (NCBI taxonomy): domain Eukaryota; kingdom Metazoa; phylum Chordata; class Aves; order Coraciiformes; family Alcedinidae; genus Actenoides; species Actenoides lindsayi. The sequence continues at coordinate 10,308 of WTSP01136477.1, read as the reverse complement.
CGTCAGTACGTAGGTGAATGGCATCAGAGTTGGGTGCAGCAGAGCCAAACACCCATGTGAGCAGCTGGTGTGACAGGAGGTAACTGTGTTGAAGTTTCACTGCCTGGGGCTGTGGATTTTGGAGCTGGCCTCACAGTAGTAGCTGTGTGAATGTTGACTTTCCTGCTCCACGGACTTCTGAAACTTTTGCATCTCCATGTGGAGCTCTTTCATTTCTATCAGGAAAACTAGCTTGGGGAAATAAGGATTTGGTGTCCAGGGATGGGTATTTTTACAGGGGTCCTGGAGCATATGGAGAAGGCAGGAGGAGAAACACAGTGTGTGCAGGGAGGGCAGCTTGGCAGCTGGTGGGAGGGTTTGATGAGTGAGGAGCCAAGGGTCTTGCATGCCCAAGGCAGCACAACATCCACAGAATCACAGAGTGCCAGGGGCTGGAGGGCACCTCTGGAGATCATCAAGTCCAACCCCCCTGCCAGAGCAGGGTCACCCAGGGCAGCCCACACAGGAACAGATCCAGGGGGGTTTGGGAAGTCTCTAGAGAAGGAGACTCCACACCCTTCTTGGGCAGCCTTTTCCAAGCTCTGTCACCCTCACAGTGAAGAAGTTTTCCCTCACATTTAGATGGAACTTCCTGTGTTCCAGCTTGTGACCATTGCCCCTTGTCCTGTCACAAGACACCATTGACAAGAGATCCCTTCTACTTGACACCCACCCTGCAGATACTTGTAAACATTCGTAAGATCCCTTCTCAGGCTTCTCTTCTCCAGGCTAAACAGCCCCAGATCACTCAGCCTTTCATCATCAGAGAGATATTCGAGTCCCTTCATCATCCTCGTAGCCTCCATTGGACTCTTTCTAGCATTTCCCTGTCTCTCTTGAACTGGGGACACCAGAACTGGACACAATACTCCAGATGTGGCTTTACCAGGGCAGAATAGAGGGGAGTGAGAACTTCCCTCGACCTTTTGGACACATTCATCTTTATGCACCCCAGGAGACCACTGGCCTTCTTGGCTATGAGAGCATGTTGCTGGTTCATGGTTAATTTGTTTTCCACCAGAACTCCAAGGTCCTTCTCCATGCAGTTACTTTCGAGCAGGTCAGCCCCTCTACAGGTGTAGGGGGTTATTCCTCTCCAGTTCTAGGACTTTACACTTGCCCTTGTTGATCTTCAGTAAGTTCCACCTCATCCAGCTCTCCAGCCTGTCCAGATCTTGCTGGATGGCAGCACAGCCTGGAGTGTCAGCCACTCCTCCCAGTTTCGTATCAGCAGCAAACTTGCTGAGGGTACACTCCATCCCTTCACCCATGTCATTGATGAAGATGTCAAACAAGATTGGACCCAGTACTGATCCATGGGGAACACTACTAGCTACAGGATTCCAACTCGACTCTGTGCCACTGATCACAACCCTCTAAACTCTATTATTCATCCAGTTCTTAATCTAACAGTCCTCTTTTCTAGCCCACGCTTCCTGAGCTCACCTACAAGGATGAGACACAGTGTCAAAAGCTTTGCTGAAATCAAGGTAGACAACATTCACTGCTCTCCCCTCATCTACCCAACTAGTCACACCATCATAGAAGGCTATCAGATTAGAGAAGCAAGATTTCTCCTTCGTGAATCCATGCTTACTACTCCTGATAACTTATTTCCCTTCGCATGCTTAGAGATGACCTCTGGAATGACCTGCTTCATTACCTTTCCAGGTGACAACTGGTCTGTAGTTTCCTGGGTCTTCCTTCTTGACCTTTTTGAAGACTGGAGTGACTTTGGCTTTCCTCCAGGCCTCTGGCACCTCTCCTGTTCTCCATGATTGCTCAAAAATGATGGAGAGTGGTACAGCAACAACATCAGCAGCTCCCTCAGCACTCGTGGATGCAGCCCATCAGGGCAGTGTTCAGTTTACTCAAGTGATTTCTAACCCAATTCTCATCGACTGCTGGAGATACTTCCTCCAGACTTTCTCTGTTACCTTGAGGGACTGAAGCAAAGGCACATTTAGTAACTTCACCTTCTCTTCATCCTGTGTCACCAAGGCTCCCACTTCATTCAGCAGTGGGCCCACATATTCCTTCATCTTCCTTTTACTATTAATGTATTTGAAGAAGTCCTTTTTGTTGTCTTTTTCTTCATGTGCCAGAGTTAATTCCAAGAAGGCCTTGGCCTTCCTTGTTGCACCCCTACATACCCTGACAATATTCCTGTATTCCTCCCAAGTAACCAGTTCCTTTTTCCACATACTGTGAACTACTTTCCTGCACATGAGTTTTTCCAGCAGCTCCTCACTCATCCATGCAGGTCTCCTGCCTCCTTGACTTGATTTTTTACTCAAAGGAATCCACCTATCTTGAGTTTGGAGGAAGTGGTTCTTGAGCCAGCTCTGTTGGCACCCCCTACCTTCTAGAGTCTTAGCCAAGGGATTCCTCCAAGTAGGTCTTTGAAGAGGACAAAGTTATCTCTCCTGATGTCTAGTGTTGTATTCTTACTTATTGCCCTGATTGTTCCTTATATGATCCTGAACTCTACCATCTCATTATCATTACAGCCAATACTGCCCCCAACCTTAATGTCCCTGACCAGATCTTCTTTGTTCATTAATACAGAGTCCAACAGCACACCTCTCCTTGTTGTCTCTTCCACCACCCACGTCAGAAAGTTATTGTCAATGCACTGCAGAAACCTTCTGGACTATGTATGCCTCACTGTGTGGCCTTTCCAACAAAGATCAGGGTGATTGAAGTCACCTGTGAGCACCAGGACAAGTGATCTTAAGTCTACTTCCAGCTGCCTGTAGGCCTCATCTACTTCTTCTTCCTGGTCTGGTGGTCTATAGTACACATCCACAACAGCGTCATCCGTATTAGCCTGACCCTTAATTCTCACCCATGAGTTTTCAACACGTTCTTCACCCCCCCTGGCTAGAGCTCAATGCATTCCAGTTTCTCTTGCACATAAAGAGCACCTCCACCACCTTGCCTTGCAGGTCTTTCTGTATAGCTGACTGTGACAACATTGCAGTCACTTGAGCTATCCCACCATGTCTCTGTCAGTTCAGTGAGATCATGGCCCTGTAACCACACCCAGATCTGATCTCTAGTTCTCTTGTTTATTCCCCATGCTGTGGGTATTGGTGGACAGGCATTTCAGAGATTTAATTGAGCAAGAAAGCAACCCTGGAGGGGTGCAAGAGGAACCACCATAGTCATAGCCAGCCTTGAGGTGGTTGGCCTTCTGGCACTCATCTTGGAAGGCAGCTAAGGAATATTTGTCGCTTCTGAGATTGGACTAGCTTATTCCCCAGCTGGATGCAATGGCAGGAGCATTACCATTTTGGGCTTCATTCCCTGAGTCCTTTGGTTTAAATCCTTCCTGACTAAGTTGGCCAGACTACTGCCAAAGATTGCCTATGATATCCTCCTCTGATCAGTGCAGTGCACTCATCTGGGCTTTACAGATATCTGGTAGCCCAGCTGGAATAGGAATGGTAGAAACCCAGGACAAACAGCTATTGAGCATGTGCTGTTTGACTGCATGTGTTTTGTACTGAAATTCAACACATCTGGAATGTGTTAGATTATTTATGTACTGCCCATCTTAGCAATCATATGCAACAGGTGCTGAGCATCCTTAACACATCAAATCCATGTTTTGACAATCCAGACTTCAAGAACACTTCCTAGGTTGTGTCCAGTCTGGCCAAATGACACTGACCAGCTCCCAGGATAAAAACAGGGTGACTTCCACAAAATAACACACGGGATAAGGGGCCAGATTCGTGCTTTCTGAGCCTGGGTCTAGAAAGACCTGCTAAATCTATTCCCAGTGTATGACCAAGGTGACATCAATGGAGAAATGGAAGTCCTAAGCAGGTACTTTTCCTTCAAAGTATGTAGCCATCCCTTAATCCCTGCCAGATCAGGGCTGTATATATGTACTGGATTAAAGCATTAGGAAAATTTTGGGCAAAAAGGAGAAATGTATGAAGTGAAGAGATGAGAGCACACATAGGTGAAAGTCCTCCGCACTGTGAGCTGGTATCACAAGACACTTGGGCATCCAGTTACAAAGTTGAGAAAAGCTCTGCTAAGCCAGCAGTTTCCAATTTTAACATCAAAATGAAAATGATGGGGCTTTCTCCTTATCTCAGTCCAGTGTTTGCAAGCTGTCATGAGATCACAGTACAGAAGAGATAAAGAGTTTTTCCTCATCATTTCTTGACTGTGATTTACAACCATGTGGAGCTACAAAAACCTGTGGGAGATCTGAAAAAATACCTGCAGAGATATTTCAATTACATTTATTCATAGTGTTGAAACACTTTGGATCCCTGGTCATGGATAGGGTGCTAGTGGACACCAACTGGACAACATATCAGAAAAAGCTACCTCTTCCAATTGTTTTACAGTAGAATGCAGATAAAAGGCAAGTACACACTGATGGGTGAGTACAAGGAAACAGTGAGACAGTAGTAGTATGGGTGGGGAGCTCAGCATACCAGCTACTTGCAGATTTTTTGTTCAAGATTGTTTCAGGTGATTTCATGTTTCTCATCAACGCTACAATGGGGGAAGGCAACAAAATTGACATTTTCACTGTATCTTGTTCCGGGTTCAGCCAGGATGGGATTATTTTCACAAGAAGCTGAGAAAGACCACAGCCATGATAGCCAATGAACCAGACAATGGGATATTTAATATGTCCACTATATAAGGGGAAGGCTGGCCCTCCCTGGGAAGGGCACTGGTTTTGCAAGAGTTTCTAGGGTCAGGCAGTTTCAGTGAGCACTGTGGTTTATATCACTCAGTTTATGTATGATTTAATTAGTATTCTTGTTACTACTGTTCTTTCTTCTCTCCTTGCATTATTCTATTAAATTCTCCTTATCTCAACCCACAGGGTTTTACCTTTTTCTCCCAATTCTCCTCCTCATCCCACCAGGGCAGGGAATTTGGGGAATGGGGAGCAGGGAGTAAAGTGGCTACACGGGCTCTGTTGCTGGCTTGGCCTAAACCATGACCTATCTACAGCCAATGCCTCCCAAGTATTATGGAATCACAATGGGACAAAGTACCAAACAAATTATTTGATAACTGTTTGAAATACTTTAAAACATGACTGACATTGCTGCAATATTTTTTATTTTTTATTTTACTAAAGGAATATCATATATACTCTGTTTTTCATCTGTAGGACATGAATTAGCTTCAGTCCAAGTTATCACACATCCTGTCTCTGAAAAGTACACACCATAAGAAACTCATGAAAGAATAATAATTCCTTCTCATAGATATGATGTAGAAGAAAAGGGAATATCTACAAATGGTCTCAGATTCTACAAATATCAAGAAACACGAAACAAAATGGTATGTTACAGCACATTTTGTCCACTTTAATTTCAGCCATGGGGTCCCAACCAATTATGATGTTCTATAGGATGACATTACATCTCTTTAGATGACGTGTCAGGGAGTACAGCCTGCTTCCATGCTAGCCTACTGACTGCTCCAGTTTTAGGAGCCCTAAAACTCTCACTTTTTAATCTTTAGTATTTCCTGTCTTAGCAAAACATAACCAGAAGTATAGTGTCTCGTCACGGAATACCCTCCAGCTTCCTGTGATGTGTCAGTACAGTACAGTTATTTCAAAGATTTTTAATTTTTTTTCCCCAGCAATAAATGAATATTTTTTTATATTTGTTTTGGATACCAATAGCCCACCAAAGCTGCTCTGTCATTTACCTTGACCCTTAATGGTTAAGGTAAGGCCTTAACAGTCTTAAGCAGCCCTACATTTTTTTCACTGCTGTCAAAGATCCGAAAAAACCCAATTCTTCAGTGTTTTGAACATCTTCATAGGACAAGTTTCTCATGCCTAGCCAAGAATTCCTGTTTGTCTGAAGCTGGGAGACAGACCAAAAAAGTTTTTTAAACACTCATTTTCAGAGAAGAATAAATTTATTTTGTTCAATCCACCTTCTAGATTTTATACTATGTTGATTCTTCCAGTAGGCAAGGATAAGAACTGCATGATCAAGTAGTATTATTCACGGTATTTTAAAAATGTGAATAACTTCTGAATTTCTGAACTAGAACATAGTGAATACAGTTTTCTTTCTGAAGCTATAAAGCCCTAATTCTGAAATTAATAACTTGCAAACATAGACCTTTAAGTAGTCTGAAGGATAAGCATTCAAGCTGAAGTCAGCTTGAGATTTTCTGTTTATCTCTTTTTTTTTTCTCTATTGAACCTTGCCCATAGCCCTGACACAGGCTGAATGCAAGAGCTTTGTGGAGGGTACTGCAAATTCTTTACAATCAAGCCCTTTCTTCTCTGTAAGCTTTTGAATGTCGTTCTGCTTAAAGGAAAACAAGAAAATATGTGTCTTGAAGGACGTGGGTAGTAGGGCTGGGATAAATACTGTAAAACAAGTGACAAATCAAATTTGAAGTTTTACTTTCTGTGCAGAATTCCTTATTTAGCTGTAAAGGTGACAATATCTGTTCAGCTTTTTTAAGCTATTCAATAAAACAGACACAATTAAATTGCATTCAGAACAGGATCATAAGCAAGTGGAACAAGAAATAAGAAATATGAAAGGGAGCCAGAGACTTGACACTGGAGCTTGGGAAGTGAATACTGACCATCATATAGCACAAAGACTGACCACTATTTATACCTCGAAAGTGTGAATAACGTGACCTTCCAGCTCTTCACCCAATAAACATTCCAGGTAGGTGGAGAAGGGTAGCTGATAGGTTTTACTGTTTTCAGCTTCTCTTATTACATACAGAGAGTTACTCTCTCCCTACCATATGTGTGTTTGGAGTGGTTTTGTGTGAAGAAAGCTGCAAGAGGTAGAGCAGTTTAGAGTAAGAACAAAGGCAGCCCAAGGACTATGGGGACCTCCGTGGAGAAGCTCTGAAGGGAGATGAAAAGGGCAGGGAGGTGAAAAGGTGAAGTTGCATTGTTTATGTTGCTTTAATACACATTCTTCATGTAACACATGAACAATTTCTAGATTATTTCAGCTGTTTCTGGCACCACTTCCAAACACAGCCTTCTTTTTTCTGAGAAAAGTGGGATGAAAAGTCTTTACTTTCCCTGACTTTCCTTTTGTATACCCTCCCTTCCCAAGTCTCTCAAATTTTCCTCTGCTCTATTAACTACCTCTCCTCTTGTTTCGTTTCACTGCCGCTTCCTCTGTTTAGTACTCTCATTTCTGAGTAGCCCAAATGAACCCCATGGTGCCATGTAGTATTTGAATTTACAAGTATAAACAACACTTAAAAGGAGTCTTCATTTCAGAATTAGACTCAATGTCAAGATATTCATTCCAACACCAATCCCAATTTAATTTCAGCTTCTCATACAAAATTATTGGTCTTATTTCGAAGAACGTTGTGGTGAGTTGATCCTGGCTGGATACCAATTGCCCAACAAAGCTGCTCTGTCACTCGCCTTCTCAGCTGGGCACAGGAGAAAAAATGTAACAAAAACCTTGTAGGTTGAGATAAGAACTGGGAAAGAACATTCAGCAATAACTAAATTACTGGCAAAACCGACTTGAGCTGGGGAAAATTAGTTTAACTTATTACCAATCAAATCAGAGTAGGATAATGAGAACTAAAACCAAATCTTAAAACACCTTACCCCAACACCTCCTTTCTTCCTGGGCTCAAATTCACTCTTGCTTTTCCGTACCTCCTCCCCCTGAGTGGTGCAGGGGAATAGAGAATGAGGGTTGTGGCCAGTCCATCACCCTCCTTTCCAGCAGGAGGGCTCCTCACACTCTTCCCCTGCTCCAGTGTGAGGTCCCTCACATGGGAGTCAGTCCTCCGTGAACAAACCCAATGCAAACATGGTCTGGACACACGTAAATATTTTAGGTAGTTCTTTAATACTTGATTTATTTCACTGAAACCAGCAGTGTTGTTGAAGAACAAATTAACTACTGTGGATAGAGGAGCTTAATGGCAAAATAGAATGAACATGAAAGATTGAAGTACACATAGAAATTGGATTTTACTTTAAAACAAATCTTTTACCTAAGTATAATTTTATTTGAAATCAACTATTTTTATAATCTTCTGTTAAATCAGGAGCAATAATTTTTAACAGTTTGTATGTCACTGAAATATTTTTTAAGGCAATAACACATGTATTTGATGATAAGTTTTAAGGTCAAACCCTCCAAACCATTAAAGGCTTCTTTTTAAACACAGGAACTAAAGTTTGCTGAAGTGCCACACCATCTTTCTGTAGTAGTTTTACAAAGAAGTTTTTTCAAGTAGGTTGGACTGACAATTAGTTCATTCTGTGATAAAAAGCTAGCTGGGATTTTAGAACTATAAGGCAGTTTGTTTTCCTCTCTAATTTAAGAATAAACATGATATTTGAGAGGATGACATCTTTAAGCTTCTTGATCTCAAAGGCCATAGTGACTCAAAAAAAATTACTTAATTTAAATAACTACACAAATACTCCAGTGATCAGTGCATCAATGGTTTTAAATGAAAATTCACTGGAACAAATTAATCACAGAGTTGGAAAGAAGTACAGACATTCACCACTTCCAAACATCAAGTATAAAAAGCAAAAACTTGATTACATAAAGAAGCATGCTGCATAACAACTCAAATACACCTGAATTGGAATGGTTACGTCTGCTACCAAAACCCCTATCACTGTGTCACCTAGACAAATGGCACAGTATGGCTGCCTGGATCTCCTGCATTGAAAAGGGAACTTTTCCTCAGTCTGCATTGGTTCTAGAGCCCATCTAGACACTTCACCATCTGGCTCATTGATGCATGAGTTCTAGGAAACCTTTATTGCTAATGCCTTTCTTGAGGAAAATATGTACCCATGCAAGAGAAGGGTAGAAGTCATTATTAAAATCTCCAAACTTATTTGTTCATCGAATTGCTAAAATCTGTCACTGAAAATATTTTGATCCTCAATTACCCATCCTCATCACTATTACCAGATAGATTTTTTTCTATTGACTTTTCCCAGCTTCAGATGAAGTTCTTGCGGTGCTATTAGCAGAAACTCTTGGGTGGATTGATTTAGAAGAACCTCTTCATACACAGTAAACCTGAAGAAACACAAGTGTCTGTGACCAACAGACTCTGAGAAACGCACGGGAATTTGGGCTGATAAGTATTGCACTTAGTAGACCCTTCCCCACTCCAGCAGAAGTCTTACAAGTTATTCCTATTTCTCACTCTTTGGTAACAAGAAGTTTGCAGAGGTAGAACTGTCAAAGGATATGGAGGTGCTACAGCACATTTATTGCTTTATAACAAGTTAAGTGTATGTAAGCATTTGAAAAACATTGGTAGGAAGATAGCATTCTGTTGATATAATAAATATACTTTATGAGATTTATCTGTAACAGAAGATTCTATGATAAAGAGGGTATCTGGACAAGTTATGTACCAGGATATTGAAAGATCAAGGAAATTGATCAGACTGCATCCTAGGGTACCATGATTATTTTTTCTCTGTTGCACAGTTTATGAAGCCAGGATAAAACTTTGGCAATGGCTAACTGTCCTGTTTTGAGTCAGAAGCCTTCTTAGGTGCTGTGGGTTTCTGAACAGTGCACATGCCTGGTCACAGTTAGATGGTAAAACCTCTCTATGAAGTGACATGAAAGAAAAAAAAACCAAAACCAAACCAATTTTAAACGGGTCGCTGAACAAAACCAAGCCTTTGAACAGATCAAATGAGAGATTGTACATGCAGTAGCCCTTGGGCCAGTCCAAACAGGACAAGACATTAAAAATGTGCTCTATACCACAGGCAGGAACAATGATCCTACCTGGAGCCTCTGGCAGAAAACACATGGGGAGAGTTGAGGTTGACTCCTAGGATTCTTGATTCAAGGATAAAAAGGCTTTGAGGCCAACTATTCTACAACTGAAAAAGAAATATTGACATCATATGAAGGACTTTGAGCTGCTCTGGAAGTGGCCAGTAATGAAGCACAGCTCCTTCCAGCACCCCAATTACCAGTCCTAGGGTGGATGTTCAAAGGTAAGTTTCCTTCCACTCATCATGCCACCGATGCCACATGGAGTAAGTGGGCTGCATTAACCACACAGAGAGGTCGAATAGGGAATCTCAGTCGTCCAGGAATCTTAGAGGCAATCATGGATTGGCCAGAAGGTAAAGACTTTGGAATGCCACCACAACAGGTGGTGACACGTGCTGAAGAAGCCTCACCATATAATCAGTTATCAGATAATGATAAGCAATATGCTCTGTTTACTGATGGATCTTGCCGTCTTGTAGGAAAC
>WTSP01136476.1:0-10711 GCA_025331215.1 Actenoides lindsayi | reverse complement strand
GCACAGCCCCAGGGCTCTCAGCCTTGCCCCAGCACAGAGATGCTCCAGCCCCTCAGCACCTTCCCAGCCTCTGCTGGGCTCTCTCCAGTAGCTCCTTGTCTCTCTTGGACTGGGGAACCCAGCACTGGTCCCAACATTCCAGAGGTGGTCTTCCTGGGGCAGAGCAGAGTTGGAGGAGAACCTCCCTGGCCCTGCTGCCCAGGCTCTTCTTCATACCCCCCAGGAGACCATTGGCTTTCTTGGATATGAGCGCACATTGCTGGCTCATGATGATCTTGTCCCCCAGCACTCCCAGGTCCTTCTTCTCAGATCTGATTCCCAGCAGGTCATCCCCTCATCTCTACTGGTGCAGGGTGTTGTCCCTCCCCAGATACTGCACCCTGCACTTGCCCTCACATACCTATGGCTCTCTGTATTAACGTATTTGTGAGTCCTGTTCCATGGGTATCCATGGGCATTGTTGAAGGCAGCACCTTGTCCATGACAGGTTGTGTGGCCAAGTCAAGAGCATGTGTGTGTGTTGTCTCCAGGACACACACTCAGCTTCAGGGTTGATCCTGCAAATGGAAAAGCACGAGGCACATCCGTTGTCCCAGGATGGAGACCACCAGGTCTTTGGGCATCCCAGGCTGGGCTCCAGTAGGAGGAATCCCCAGGGCCAGAGCTACTGAAGAGCTCTCTCATAAAAATCTGTGGCCTCTTACAACATACCTTAAAGAAAGTTTCTTTTCTTCTTCCACAGCCATGGGTTCACCAGAGGACGTACTAGCAGACGATGAAAAAGAACTAGTTGCTAAAAAGCTACTGGCGGAAGCGTGTGAGAAAGAAGGACTGGATGATGGGTACTGGCTCCCCAATCTGTCGGAGATACTGGGAGTCAAGTCTAAAGAAGCCCTGAAACATCTGCAGTATGAGGACTACCTTAAGCTGGAGTGCAAAGTGAGGTACCCCTGGGAAACCAAGGCGCTGCGAAAGCTCCTGCAACTAACCGACAAGAAAGCGACTTCTGAGGAGCTGCAGAAGCAGCGCTTGGAGGGGACAAAGAAGAGACAAGAAGAGGCCAAGCAAGCCCTGAAGGAACTGAGAGAGATGCACGAGAGCCGCGGCCACAGCAAGGACGATCTAAAACGGAAAGAGGAGGCTCTGTGGCAAGCCTTGGAGATTCCCAAGGAGCACTGGGTGCTACAGGAGAGCTCGCTGACGGATGTGCTGGAGAAAATCCAGAAGCAGCTGGAGAAGCAGGAGTCGTCAGTGGGCAGGGGTGAGAACGTCTCGGACACGGAGGTCCTGAGGCGAGCGTCGGGGGGACTGGCCCTGCAGGGCATTTACAGAACCAGCAGCCTGGCCGACGTGCTGGCCAAGCGAGAGCAGCTCATCAGCGTTCCCGACGAATTCAAGCTCGCCGGTCCAGAGCAAGGGTCTCTGTTCGAGAGGAAGGAGTTCTCCTCCTCTGCAGCCGAAGCCACTTTCACCAAGTCCATGGAGCAGCTGGGGTTCAGCATCAGCGTTTCTGCCAAAGCCGGGTTCTGGGGGTTTAACGTTGAAGCTGGCGTAGATTACAGCAGCTCCTCGCAGTCGGAGAGCGCCCGCCAGTCCCAGTCTGAGAAGAGCTACATCTGCACCACCAAGTACCAGTACATCCCTCTGGCCTCCTGCTACTTCCAGAAGCACGAGATTCGCCTCTCGGACGCGGCCCTGAAGGAGCTGCAAACCATCGAGCACCTTTGGAGCGTCACTCAGGAAGCAGACAGGCCAGCCATGCTGGAGAGCAGGTGCTCGGCCTTCTTCAGCAGGTTCGGGTCCCACGTGAACCAGGGTCCCCTCCACTTTGGGGGGATATTCTGGTGGAAGGCATCCATGGAAGGTTTCAGAGCGGAGCAGCGGGAAGAGATGAAGCGGCAAGCATCCGAAGCACTGAACGGCTACATCGGGGCCAGCTACAAAGGCTTCGGCGCCAGTGCGGCCGTGAACGTGGACGTCTCCAAGTCCCACTCGGAGGCTTCTTTTGAGGGAAGGGACGGAAAGAGCGCCTACAAATCGGTTCATCTCTACGTGACCAAAACAGGGGGGCCGCTGGAGACGGATTGTCTTTCTGAGTGGAAACTGGGGCTCGTAACTAATAACACGACCTGGCACGTTATCGACCGAGGCTTCCAGCTGATCCCGGTGTGGGACGTAATCCTGACCAATCACAGCAGTGATTTTCGGTCCGTCTTTCAGATGAGCAGCAGCCTCAGGGCGGCATACGAAGCGCTAACGAATCACAGCGTCGGCACCATGTTTGGAGAGGAGCTGGCCAGCGCGGTGGAAGACGCCAGAGCTTTCATGGAGTTTGTGAAGACCTGGGGGGTGACGGTGGATGAACAGAAACTGCTCACGCTGGTGAATTTCAAACAGAATCTGTACGAGAAAACCAAGAACCACAGTGTCTGGATCAATGTGTGCCTGTCGGACAGGGCGCTGCAGGAGCTCCTTGTGGATATTGTGCTGTTTTGCACAAAGTCCCCTCCAGAAAACACCACCTACATCAAGTCTCTGTTGAGGTGCCTCCTGGATCCTCACATCTATTCCGTCAAGGATTTCCTCAGGTCTTCCTTCATTATGCAATGGATCTTCCACACTGAGAACACGCTTCCCAAAACTCCCGATGTTTCTGAGCTTCAGGATCTCATCAAGACACTGCTGCAAATGAAGGAGCACATCCAGGAGGTCACCTACGCACCACAAACCTCTGCGTCTGCCGTTCATGAAGCGAAGATAAAAGCCACCTTGACTGCCAGCCTGGCTCTTTATTCCTTACTCCAGTGTCTCCAGGAAAGGGGACAGAAAGACATAGAGCTGTTGGTGCTCTTAATTACCACCGCCATGGGATACCAGGTGGAAAGGAGCACTTTCCAGTCCCTCCTTGGATGTCCAGAAATGAACTTCATGATCAACGAAATGGAAGATGGGCATAAGGAGTATCTGAATCTGAAGGAGCAAGATGCTTACAGAGCCCAGGCCTTCCTGCTGCTGACAGGTCTCACCGTAACACCCAAATACAAAGGGTTGTCCCCTGAGCAGAAGAACGAGCGTTTCATTTTCATGGAAGACCGGATGAAAACGTTATGGTCCACAGAGATAGAAACCCTCCTCGCAAAGTACAGTACCTTCAAAGACTGGGAGATGCTGGAAAGGGACTTGCATTTCTTCATCAACGGGCGCCTGGAGGACACGTGTGACGACGTGAAGAAAAACAATATCATCAAAGACATGGAAGACACCTTTTCTGGCATAGACTCTACCAGTCAGGACAAACCCAAATCACATGAGAGCAAATCCAAAGCAAACCAAGCCAGCGCAAACCAGAAGTTCCTCCACTTGCTTCAGCGCCTTGGACTAGAGAGTCACTACCCAAGGAAGATGGGGACAGAAGATTTCCACATCATATGCAAGACATCTTTACACGACAGCCAGCCCAGCAAGGAGAGCGAGCTACCGTTTCACTTCTTGCAAAAGCTGTTAACCGTGGATTATCGAGTGAGGTACCTGACTTGCAAGGACGAGAGCAACCCAGGACTCGCACCCGTGCCCAAAACCGCAGGGCAAGAGTGTGAACCCTCGGATTCCTTTGACGATTTTTTCACCGGTTTGGAGGAAGAAGCCCCTGAATCTGCCACCAGGGACAGTCGCGTGCACCCCATGGACCTCCAAATGGCGATTTTTCACTGTGCCGATGACTTCATGCGGCAGTACGTTTCCATGAAGCTTGCTTTCTGCCAGCTCGCGCTGCCTCTCCTGGTGCCAAACCCCTGCACTTCGCAGATAGAGTTCCCCATCTGGTCCCTCAGCCAGATAAAAAAGAGCTGGAAAGGGGCCGAGAAGATGGGAGAGCAGGTGAAAATCAAGAGTTACAAAAACAAGCTCATTTACCAGGCGGAGACCCCCATCGTGTCCTTCATACGGATCGGCAGTTCTCCCTCCTCTTCCAAGTCTCAGATCCTGAACGCTCTGCTGAGCAAACAAAAGCACGACACTTTTTTCCACCGACACTGCAAAGGCTGCACCAAGGACTGTCTGCTGATGAACGGCGTGGTGGAGGTCTCCTGGTACTGTCCCCGGGGCAGCGATGACGACAGCTTCGACCGCTGCGTCGCCTTCTGTAACCTGCACGGGGACGCGAGGGATCACGGGAAGCAGCTGCAGTTCTTGCGGGAGATATCAGCCGTCAACGTGGTGCTCGTGGCCGAGTCTGATCCGAACGACCAGAAAGGGGTGGCAATTTTACGCGACCTCTGGCAGTCGCAAAGGCCTCTGGTTTGTCTTTTCACCGAAAAGGAGAGCGTTGCAGCTGGCCGCTCGAGCCAGAACGTAAGGATAGGCATCAAGAACAGAAACGAAGCAGAATTGATCATCAAGCTGACAAAGACAATCAGGGATCTCCTGGAAGGCTCTGACGTGCTTTTCAGCCTTGACGCCTGCGTGGACAAAGCTCGTGAGTGTGGCTTCTTGGTCGATGAAGATACAGATGCCTGCGTGATAGCCAAAGAAAAGGCGAAGGCGCTGGTGAGGCTCCTGAAGAGAGAGAAGCTGTTTGAGATCAAGTCCCAGCTACTGCCCCTTCAAGGGAAACTGTGGTACACGTGGTGCAAAAAGGACAAAGAGCTGACGCGCTTGCAGGAGAAGAGGAACAAGAGCATAGAGCACCACCGGAGCCAAATTGAAGCGGAGAAGTCGGCAATAAGGAGAAAGCAGCTGGACAAAGCGTTCCCCCTCAACGACCTGATGAGGTCGATCCTTGCCTTTCTCCAGTCACAGCCGGCAGACACCAAGAAATACTTCCTGCAGTGGATGAAGGTCTTTATGGACGACCTGTCCTCAGATCGCCTTGATGAGCTGAAGAGGGAGTATCACCAGCTATGGTCCCAGATCCTGGAAATAAAGAAAGGCAACGAAAAAACCAGCGTGAAACCTCTGTTGCTGAAAAAGCTAGATAGCCTCTCTGATGAAATCAACGATTCGTCCATTGGCCTGGAGCACATTTTGAGAGAGGTGGGGCAGATTTATGAAGCTCTGGAATCAATGAAGGCGAAGGACAAACATTTTGCCAAGCTACCTGAAATTGCAGCCGACCTGATGGTTTCAGGGTATCCCGTCGAGCTGATGGACGGTGACGCTTCTTACGTGCCGCTACGGTGGGTCTCAGCAATCTTCGACCGGCTAATCGAGAAGCTCGGGGACAAACGAGTGTTTGTTCTCTCAGTGCTTGGCATCCAGAGCACGGGGAAATCAACCCTCTTGAACGCCATGTTTGGTCTTCAGTTTAACGTCAGCGCAGGGAGATGCACCCGGGGAGCGTTCATGCAGCTAATTAAAGTGGACGAGAAGCTGCAACAAGAGCTGGACTTTGACTACATGCTGGTTGTTGACACGGAGGGGCTTCGTGCCATAGAGATGGTCAACAAGCAGTCCCTCAACCATGACAACGAGCTGGCCACCTTTGTCATAGGCATCGGCAACATGACTCTGATCAACATCTTTGGAGAAAACCCTTCAGAAATGCAGGATGTCCTTCAGATTGCCGTGCAGGCTTTTCTGAGGATGAAGCAAGTCCGTCTGTCCCCAAGCTGCCTCTTTGTGCACCAAAACGTGGGAGAAATAACGGCCAAGGAGCAGAACATGGAAGGACAAAGGCGCCTGCAGGAAAAGCTGGATGAAATGACCGTGACAGCTGCCCAGCAGGAATGCTGTGATGCCACCTGCTTCAGCGACGTCATCCGCTTTGATGTGAACACCCACATTCATTACTTTGCTCACCTGTGGGAAGGAAACCCCCCCATGGCACCACCCAACCCCACCTACAGCCAGAACGTCCAGGAATTAAAGAGCAAAATTCTCCACGCTGCCAAGAAGGAGTCGCAGGGCAGCATTTTGAGTCTCTCGAGCGTCAAAGTTCGCATCAGTGACCTCTGGAATGCTTTGCTGAATGAAAACTTCATTTTCAGCTTCAAGAATTCAGTGGAGATTGCTACTTACAAGAAACTGGAAACCGCATTTAGTCAGTGGACGTGGCAGCTGAGGAGTCACATCTTGGACTTGCAAATGAAACTGGACAATAAAATACGGAACGGGGACATGAAGGAGATCACCACAGAGCAACTGGAAAAATACATAAAAGGGACAAGTGATGCTGTCATGGAAGACATGGAGAAGTATTTCAGTGAAGACAAAGACTGTGAGATACTGATCCAGTGGAAAGGCAGCACCGAACTGAAGGTGAAAGAACTCAAAGAGTCTCTTCTTCTTGAAACGAGAAAGAAGTGTGAGAATCTGATCAAGCTAAAGAAGAACCAGTGTAAACTGGATGAGAGGAAGTCAGACTACGAAAACGAGCTGTTGAGAAAGAGCAGGCAGCTGGCCCTGTCTCTTAAAGGCCAGGAACTGAGTGAAAAACAACTGCGAGACAACTTCATTGCTCTCTGGGCAACCTGGATTACTGAAGTCTCCTCCACGACTCCCCCTCCGGAACAGATCAATTTCGACGTGGAAATAGAAGATGTCCTTCTAGATCACTTCAAGGAGCCAAACTTACACGCCCGCATCTGCACCTTCCCCAGAGACCGAAAATTTATTGTTGACTTGAAGAAGCACATCACTAAGAAAAGACAAATTTTCTGGTTGAGGAACGTCGATGATGCCGATATGAACCAGATAGACAACGTCACGGATGGCATTGTGACACGCGTGATGGAGAACATCTATCAGAAGGAGAAGGAGAAAAGGGATTACAGTCGAAGTTTTATTCACGAGATACTAAATGAAGTGCAGAGAGGCATGAACTCTGTCCCCAGCGATGCAAAATACAGCTTTAATAAAGATTACAGAATAGATTTGTCCCTGTACCTGTGCCGGATGGCAGCCGAAAGGTTCAAGGCCATGCACATGGCGTTCGTCAAAGCAAACAACCCGGCCATCTACCTGGAGAGCAAGAAAGAAGATTTCTTCAAATGTTTCCAGATTTCCTGCCAAGGAGCCACTTCGATCACGACATTCGCCGTTTTCCTGGGCGACAAGATTGCCTCAGCTCTTCGCCGGGCAGTCTATGAGAAGACAGCTCTGGACATAGCTCGAGACATGCGGAGTAAAATCCCAGAGTTCAACAGCAACAGGTCCTGTCTGGAGATTTCCATACTGAGATACCTGGCAAAAGAAGAAAAATTTGAGAATTTCAGGCGGTACCTTAAACAACCCAAAGACTTTTTACAGCATTACATTGAGACCCGTGTTGAGGAGTACTGCTTAGACAGGAACAGGAGGCTGGAGGAGTTCTTAGAGCACTCCCTTACTCACCTCTTTGCAAACATCCAGTCGGCTGTTTTCGAGTCAACCAACATTGTCAAAGACAGGAAAGACAGAAACGACAAGATCTCTCTTTGGCTGGATGCATTTTGCAATGCCCTTACCGAGGTGCTGAGCTTGCCCAGAAGTGACCTGAAGAGCCTCGAGCACCAGGAGATCACCGACATCGAGTTCCTGAATAACGCCATGATGGAAGCGCTGCTTCCCTTGAAGGAAAGTCTCAAGGAAGAGTTTGCTACTGCTAGTATGAAATCATTTGAAAGGCAGCCTCACACCATCCTGGCCGAGCAGTTCGAGGGGTGCTGGCAGCAGTGTCCCTTTTGTGGGGCTATTTGCACAAACACCATAAGAGGGCACGATGGAGACCATCAGCTTGCCTTCCACCGTCCGCAAGCTTTCACGGGGTACAAGTGGCATAACACAGACAATCTGGTCATCGACATTTGCTCCAGTAGCGTCGCGAGCGACTGCGTCTTCCGGGTTAACAAAAACGCGCCGTGGATCCCCTACAAGAAGTACCGGGAGGCAGGACATCCCCACTGCACCTGGAGAATTCTCGCTGATCCATCCATGCAAACGTACTGGAAATGGTTCGTGTGTCATTTCAGGACAGAGATAGAGAAATGCTACAATGGGAAATTTAACGGCAAAGGAGAAATCCCCTCTTCGTGGTATAACGTTACAAAGCAGGAAGCGCTCAACCAACTGGAGAAGATTTAGGCTGCCTCGACACAAAGGGAGAACTGCAACCACTTTGCGTTTTGGAAGAACATAGTGCAAGTCTACCCACAAAATGCTGTCAGAGTGACTCTAGCTTCAAGACACGTGAAGAGAACGGCAGCTAACTGCTCCCAAACTGCTGAAACCAAGCGTGCTGCTCTTGCAACTGCTCAGAAATTCCCTTGCTTTATGATAAAGTCTGAATCATAGAATCATAGATTGTAGAACTGTAGAACCATAGAATCATGAATCATAGAATCATAGACTGTAGAATTGTAGAATCATAGAATCATCAATCATAGAATCATCAATCATAGAATCATAGATTGTAGAACTGTAGAATCATGAATCATAGAATCATAGACTGTAGAATTGTAGAATCATAGAATCATCGATCATAGAATCATAGATTGTAGAATCATAGAATCATGAATCGTAGAATCATAGAATCATAGATTGTAGAATTGTAGAATCGTAGAATCATAGAATCATAGATTGTAGAATCGTAGAATCATAGAACCATGAATCATAGAATCATAGACTGTAGAATTGTAGAATCATAGAATCATGAATCATAGATCGTATAATCGTAGAATCATAGAATCATGAATCATAGAATCATAGACTGTAGAATTGTAGAATCATAGAATCATGAATCATAGATCGTAGAATCGTAGAATCATAGAACCATGAATCATAGAATCATAGACTGTAGAATTGTAGAATCATAGAATCGTGAATCATAGATCGTAGAATCGTAGAATCATAGGATCGTGAACTGTAGAATCATAGAATCGTAGAATCATAGGTAGCAGAATTGTAGAATCCTAGAACCGTGAATCATAGAATCCTAGAATGCCCTGGGTTGGAAGGGACTGCCAAAGATCATCGAGTCCAACCCCCAAATCCTCTTCCCTTCCCACCATAAACATCTATCTCGACTTTGCCTTGCACCAAAAAACCCCAAAAGCCTTTCTGCAGTGAGCAGTGACGGGACCAAGCTGAGGACCAAGTGCCAGATGAAGAGCAAAGGCGGCAGCGTTAGAAAGTTCTGATCTGAGGAGAAAACAAGTGATGCTGGCAAAGATAAGTGACACCGCAGGAAGTACCCCAGAATCACAGGATAACAGGGGTTGGAGTGCCAGACTCAATGATCTTTGAAGGTCACTTCCAACCCCTAACATGCTATGAACACACCAGGCTGTGTGGGTTTAGGTGGTGGCTTTAGGTATATTCATATGCTAAGTTGAGCCGTGAACTTTCCTCCAGCTCTTGACCACAACAGCGACTGCTCCTGCCCTTGCCTTAGCTCTTGAGCAAAAAGCATCAAATCATCCTAGACTGCTTTGGGTTGGAAGGGGCCTTCAAGATCATCCAGTTCCAACCCCCTTGCCATGGGCAGGGACACCTCCCAGCAGACCAGGTTGTTCAAAGCTCGGTCCAACCTGACTTGGGATGCTTCCAGGGTTGGAGCATCGCCCACCCATGCCAGTGTCTCACCGACCTGACAGAAAAAACCCTTAACGTGCTTCACGTGGAGATTTACATATCTCAGCAGCTTCTCCAGCAGAGCATGACGTGCTGTCAAGACAGGCTGGTGGCAACGGAGCCGTGGTCTGGAGAACAAGTAACCAGCTGGGCCAGCACCAGTGAGGTGGTTGGTGGGTTTTGCTGGGCGTTTCCCTCAAGGAAACTCAATGACCAAGCCCTTCCTGGGGAGTGGGCCAAAGCGATGATTCTGTTTAACCCCTCGAAGGCTTTGCTAATAAAGTACTTGAGCTGGACTGGACTGGTCTCCACAGCCTTTATTTTGAGGAGAACCTCCCTTGTGGGTGATGGTTTGTGCTGCCAAGATGGGGCAGGTGGCAACGGGGCGATGGTCTGTGGAAGGAGAGTGTCTGCTCCTTTCAGGGTGTCTGGGCAAGGACCTTCTTCAGTGTCTCAAGGGGTAATTAGAAGAAGAAGAACCCTCACCAGTGTGAATGTGCTGCAGGGACTACCAGGTACTGGTGAGACCCCTCTGTGTGTGTGAGTGGGTTTGGAGCAGCTACTGGAGGCAGACTGGGAGTGTAGGTGCCTCTGGCCTGTGGTGTCAGCTACTGGAGTGGGTGGGTGGGTGGGTCATTAACCCACAGCCACTGGGGTGGGAATGGCACGTGTCCTGAAAATGAACTCCCTGGGGGGGGGGCGGCGGTGTGACTGAGGTGGGTCAGGGGCTGAGCAGAGGCCACTGGAGCAGGACCATGGGCCACCAGTCCCACTTGCCTGGTGCTGGATGCTGGGTAGGGAGTGAGTGTTGGCATCCCCCAAACAGGGTCCGCGTGTGAATTCACCAGCAAGCTTCAGGCTGGACCAGCTGGTGAGTAGGGTGGCCTCAGGTCCAGGGTGGGCTATGAGGTGGGTGGAAGATCCAAGTTGGTCCCCTCACCCTTCCATGTGCTTGGAACACTCTTTGAGGGCTTTTTTCTCCCATGTCTCCCATGCACTGCTTGCGAGCTTGAGGTGATCTTCACCTTTCAGGTCTTTACTTCACCACAAACTTGCTTTTTAGAGCTGCCCTTGGGTCCCCCCGACCCCCTGCAGCGCTCCAGGCTGGGGCAGAGCGGCGGGAAAGTGCCCGGCGGGAAAGGCCCTGGGGGGGTTGGTGGAGAGG
>WTSP01136475.1:0-10729 GCA_025331215.1 Actenoides lindsayi | reverse complement strand
GCCCTTACTAGGATTCCATTCCTCAGCCCCTGATGTTCTGCCCCACTTTTTGTCACAAGCAATTGAAAATGTAAGATGAAAATGTAAGATTACTGACCTCCTCCCCCTTCAAATCTAGTTTAAGTAAAATTAAGCTATATTGTTACTTCATGCTGAATGCATGCAACTATAAATTATTTAGACATAAACATCTGTTATTTTCATGAAGTCGCATCTTTTGCCATCTTGTTCAAAAAAGTATTTAGATTACAAGTTTTGAAGGTTTCTTAAATATATAGTAAGTGATTTAACTGCCAAATAGTTATATCTTCACATTTGTAATGATGCCTTGTAAGATCATTATTAAGCAAATGTGATGATCCAGTACAGAAAAACGATGGATTTTGAAACACCTGAAGCCATAGGCTGATCACTTTGGAAGTAAGATTACATTAGTTCCCATTTCTTGGTTATTCATTCTCAGTCCCTCAACTCTCAAAGTGATGAGATAATGATATTTGCATTATACTGAAATTTATTTTTTTTTTTTCATTCAGCAGAGAAGCTTTCGATTCCCTGTATCTCCTTACCTGAAGGGTGATCTCCTTAACAAGAAGTTCATTATGTTTGGGGTTTTTAATGATATCTTCATGTTTTCTGTATTTGTGAAAAAACCTGTTCAATGATACTGAATTTCAAAGAGATTCCATTGGCACAAAACTGGACATGGAAAAGCCAGAATTTTAGCATTATTCCTGAATTTGGTTTTTCTTCATACCACTCAAGCAGTTGTTTTGTTTTGTAGAAAGACCTTTGACAATGTGTCTTCTGCTACACATTTTTTTTATATGCTAATTTACTTTGATTTTCTCTAGCCTTTTGGTTCATCTCATACCTTCAGTGATGTATGCATTTCTACTCTTTCTATTTAATTTTTTTTAAAGGGATACATAAAATCCATGGTTAACACTGTGCATTTCTCAATGAGCCATATCAATCCACTGAACTCAAGCAATCTGTACGTATCACTGATGTTGCATGTTCACTACTATTTTACAGAGGAGTAAAATGCATTGGTATAAATCTAATCTGATAATTACGGGATAGTCTTAATGATAGTTTGCCATTATGTATAATTTTTTGGCTTGAATTTTAAGCAGGAAAAAGATGGTTAAAGGAAGGGAAGCATCACTACCTTGCCAACAAGGACTGACACAGAGGTTTCTCAGGTATTTGCCTCCAGTCAGCATAGCTGCAAGATTGTCAAAGGCTTTTCCACCTTCCTGAGATGGATGCACTTTTGTCTCTGTCTTACAACTCTATGTTCAGGTTACACCTAGGCATCTCCTAGCTTCACAGCTGAGGAAGCAAGCTTTGGTTCCTACAGAGAAAAACTGATTTAACATACTGCAAGGCTCTCAATGATGGTGTATGTTGTTAAACCTAGATCCTGTGAATCAAATTCAGTCATATGTTAAGAAAGTAGTTTTTCTGTATGATGCAAAGGAAAAGCAAGTTTCTTCATCTCAGAGTCCACAAATGTCAGGACTTGAAGTAGGAGTAATTAACAGTAAGTTATGTGCAGGGCTTAAAATCAAGTTCTGATATCTTTTACAGGTTCCTTTAGCTACTATGTTTCAGATTTATGTACTTCCTTAGCATCCTACTATCCATGTTGTCTTGCACTCCTATATTCCTTCTTACAGTGTCAATAAGAGGGTGGAAAGACTGATTTCTGACCTTCCTGGGCCCTGCCTTGTATGTAGAGTTTGGGCTTCAGTAACCACTTCAGAGTCTTATTACATATAAACTCTATTTTTATGGAAACTAACTTGTAGGTACCTACACTATCTATAGGATCATTTCAAACCTTTATGAGCCTTCTTTCAATGAAAAGCTAACTTCCTTTAAAAAGTCCAGTTCTATCTTAAGAAGGAGATAAGTTTGAAAAACTGTGGATTTTTTGTCAACTTGCTTTTCAAGTACTATTGTGAATTTTGCTCTTTAGTCAGCCTTTTTCTCCTTCTAGACAGAATGCCTTGAGCTTGTTCTTTTCACAGAATGCTATGATTTCCTTGTTCCATCCTCCATTCAGGAAGAAAGGGTTTTATTCAGAGTACAGACTCCTCCGTACTTTCCCAATCCTTAATGTTATTTGTTTACAATGATTATGAACTATTGGAGATCAGAACTGAATAAAGTTTGCTGTCAGCCTTGGATTTTGCATAATACGGAATTTCTTAATGCTTGATAGCAAGCTATTGTACAGCACAGCGGGTGGGCTGTAAAATTGTTCTTTCATCCATTGAAAAGTAAGTATGAAGTAAATAAGGCAAATACAATGTCAATATTGGAATGCCAAGTTTGTTGAATTTCTGAGTACACAGTATGTGTACATCTTGAAAATGAAAGCCTATCTTACCTGAAGGAGGTGTACTGCTAAGAATAAAGGGTTAGAAAGTTTTTGGACAAGATTACAGAACAAGCTTAAAACCCCCAGCTTTTCAGATTTGAAACTAATTTCTATCATGAGGACATGGATAATATGAAACAGGGTTGGTTTTTTTAAGAAGAATTTGTTTGGGTTTTTTTCTGAAACATTTTACAAAGATACTTTGATGCTGCTGTTATTCCTAAAAAAAACTGTCTGGCTTTCTAGATTGCTTTCACTAGCCCTTGAACCTAACTCTTGGTAAGCCCTAGAATTTTGGACTCTGCTGCTTCTAATACTGTTCAAGAAAAATTTAACAGATTTGGCTTTTATTTTGGACTTACAGAGGGCTGTAAAATCAATATCTAATGAATCTAAAAAGAGTTGTGTGAAATACTTTTAGGAATGTCATAGTTATTCACTTTGCATAAGCAGTTGCTTAAGGAGATGTCAAAAAAAAATAATTAAGACTTAAGAAGAAAACATTTCAGAGAAAATTTGAATCCAGTATATCTTGTTTATGTGATAATTTTGACACCTCAGGTTTAGAATTTTAATTAGAAATAAAAACATGAAAGAATTCCTAACTTTATCGTAGAAAAAAAATGATATGATAAGATTGAAGACATTTATTAGAGAGGGACAGATAAAATCCTTTGTTTTGAATTTATTGAATCAACTGATATAGCATGAATGAACATAATGATGTATAATTTACTTTAAAAATATAGTGTTATTGTATATAGCTTTTATTTAGTCATTGTTGTAATTTATACTCCTACAGGTAATCTTATGTAATTTGCAATATGTAGAAATGGAAGTGGTACCAGAAAATTAAAAATAGTAAGCATACAGACTAAATTGTATTAACAGGAAAAAAAAAAAAAAAAAAAAAAAAAAGCTGCGTTCCTAGCAGGATTTTTCTCATTTGTTCACATGCCAAGAAAGGAGATGACCTGCTGGATTGCAGTATCTCTTGAGAAACCACCCACCTAGGCTGAAGTCTTCTCCTAAATATTCATTCACCTGAGGCCTGGTGAGGCCGTGACCTCCATGCTCTCCAGGCAGACAGTTGGCAAAGCTGTCTGAGATGTCTCCTTTAACTGGATAGGGGGAGAACAGACCTGGTCTGTAAGAAGGCAGAGTGGCCAACAGAGGACCTGACCTGGCAGCAGACAGGGTGGACAATGGGCCAGCCATTCCCTGGGCACTCAGCCCACCCAGTTTACTTGATTTTCCTAATAATAGCCATTCCTTTGTATTTTCTCCCTGAAAATACTGCTTCAAAGAAGCAGTCATTCTGGGTGCCACATGTTCACATTGTTAAGCATATTGGGACTTATTAGTTTGCCATAATTATCTTTTAACTTCATAGTTTATATCTGAAGGTATTTTTTTTTTTACTTTAGTCTAATACTTAATCACTTGAACACATTTACTTTACACAGTATTCCCAGGTGTTGCTTCTGACTACTCAATTCCATAGAAAACCCTTCTCTTCTCAAGAGCAAATAGTTTATGTGAATTCCACTTAATTTCCTTTTCAAATAGTTAATATATTCTATTGTTGTAATCATTGTAAACATGGAAAATTCAGGAAAAAAACCCCAAAAAACAAACCACCACCTTTTTATCTGAATAATAGACGTATTAGTTTTGCGTCTGTTCTTGCTGGGCTATGATTTTATTCTAGTGAAGCTGAAATTTTTCTGTGTTAATGAATCCCTGAAATTTAAGATTTTTTTACTTTATACATTTTGATTCATAGAAATGGAAATCGAAGGTTCAAGAAGAAAACTCTGAACTAGTGTTCAAGTCTGATTGTAAATTAGAGACTTTCAAAATGAAAATTTTGGTTTCGTTTCATAACAAACAGAATATTCCTGGAAATAAGAAGTAAAAATTTATTGTTTCAAGTGAAAATCAACACATCTGAGAAACTTATAGTAAAATTTTGTTTTACAAAGTTTCAGAAAAGTTACTATATATATCCTCATAAAACTGTAGATCATACATGGTGGTGTGGACTTTAAAGACTATAACAGGAGGTAAAATTCAAAATCCATGATAGAGTTTGCAGATAGTAATTAATTTCTGTAATTTTTTTTTTTTTCTCTAAGGTTTCTCCAAAATTCTGGGATCAGAATTGCCCGGGGTGGCCATATGAAAACTCCTTGAACACAGAGATGTACTTATTCACTGATCACTCTTTTTTCCCCTTTTGGTCCATAGAAGTAACAGACAAGTCTGAGATGTAGTTTATTTCCTACTACTCTAGGTATCTGCACTTGACATAGTAAATTATGGACTGAAAACATTTATCTTAAGTAGTCATAAGGTTGAAAATTATAGTGTTTCAGCTGACACTGAAGTAAGATCAATACCATCTCTGTCTTTAGTATGACCTGAAATGTATAGTCAGTAGTCAGGTCATGAGAAAAAAGATACTTTCCTCTTCACTTTTTTTTTCTTTTTTCTCACATTACTTTGGGCAACAGGTCATATAATAACAAGGAGCAGAGTTTTAGAAGGTAATTTCTTGTTATTGATTTAATTTTATTAAATATACAAGATGAACACAGTGAAACACATATATTCAGTATACCAATTACTGTGGTAAGTAACAGTATGAGCTCATTATAACAGTTATAAAAGTCAGTCAGATAACGCAAAGGATCATGTTAATCTGTGCACAAAACACAATTAATATTATCAGCAAAAATGTGAAGTGAAATAGTGTAAACTTTATCATAATCCCCAGCTCTCCTGACCACACAACATATACAAAAAATGCTTAAAAAAATTAATTTATTTAACTAATGTTTTATGGTTTGAGGTATTTCCTTTGAGTCACCCAAGAAAATGTGGACATTATGAAGGTCATTTGTGGTCAAAATCAATGACTTCTCCTAGGTTTCAGAGAGGAAAAAGTTTTTAATGACAACCAAGAATTGCACACAAAAATAGACTTACTGTTTTTTGGGGACCATTCATCAGTATACTGCAAGGGCAATTCAAAAACTAGTCTAAAAGATTTTGATTAATGAAGAGGCTGACACAATGCATGAGGTTCAGGAAAACCTTGGCCATGCCTTCAGAGCCACAAGAGCTTAGTGATACTAATTTTTAACGACTTGAAATAGCAGCATTCCTCCAGCACTAAAAGCTCTCATTCCCCCTCTCTCTCTCCTCCCCCCCACCTTCCTACCATACCATACCACACCATACCATACCATACCATACCATACCATACCATACCATACCATACCATACCATACCATACCATACCATACCTTTACCACATCTCTTTCCCTGATTTCTTTGCTGCTTCTCCCTTCAATATCTCTTTCATTCTGCTGGTACCATTGACTTTTTATTTCAGAGGACATTATATTAGTACACTGTTTGCTAAATTCTGACAAATTCTACTCCAGAATTGTAATTGCTCCCTCTATTTCAGACCTGAAGAAAAGTGTATGTGCCAAAATGCTTGTCTAATTTTTCCCTCAGCTACATTACTTTGGCCTCATAAAAGATTTGTCCTTCATTACAAGCCTTGTTTGCTTGCACTGTGTACGTGGCCTGACACATGTGATAGTGAAGCTATATGTATTGCAGTATAAAGTCAAGGGCGGTCCAGGTTATTATTACTTTTCACTAAGGTTGTTTCCATTTTTTTTTTCATGTAAGGATCATCCTTTAGTGAATACTCTTATATTTTATTTATGTCTGTTAAACTTTAGAAAATTGTGCTTCCAAACTATGTAAGATTGAAGCTGCAGTGGGTAACAGATTCTGTTAAAATGGTAACTTTTTTGTCTTCAGCATTTAGAACAACATCTAACTTTGTTTCACTCAAACGCTTAGAAATTACAAGTATAACATTGGTTTTACTTGTCCCTCTGTGGCTCCCTCCCTGCTCCCCTTTCTGCAGCTCATTCTTTCCTTTTTTCTCATTCTCACGCTAACAGGGAAGCTGTAAATTTACGGTAGAAAAGGAGAAAGAAAGTGCTATAATTACCAGTAGAAGCACTTACGCAAACCAGGTAGCAACTACCTTTGATTATTAGCAGAAGTATGGCTGCTGTAAACTGGAGGAGGAAAAACTTTATATAACTACTAGCTGGAAGTACAAGCTCGCATTCACCAGACTAAATGAGCTCATGCCAAATATAAAAGGAACTAAGTGTTCCATGATCTGTGCAAGCAGTTTGTGGCTCTGTTTAACACTTTGGAAGAATTCTGAGAAATACTCCTTTCCATAGGCATTTTCAAAATGAAACAATGAATGCTAAAACTAGTTTGTGAAATTCACTGGTTTTACCGATGGTTTTAAAAGACCATTAAAGGAAGGTTAAAGGAACCTTAAAAGTTTATAGTTTTCTGTAAACCTCCTCAATATCTTGCTCTTTTTAATTTTTTTGCTGCTGTATGCAGTTTTGGTTGGCTGCTTTTGAGCAAATTGTAGCTGACAAACAGTTTGTTACAGAGGGCATGAGGAAATAAAGGACTATAAATGCCAGCCACCCATGAACACATAAAGATGACAAAGAAAACCACTGAACTAAGTGAGAATACTTCACTTGTTTGACTCAGATGGGACCATAGTACCACTACTGTATGAGCCTCCAACTCTGGATCTTTTACCTTATTTAAAATAGGACCTTTCAGCAAATACCATTATTTGTCTTACATCTGGGGGAAGGAAAATATCAGAAAAAATTAAAGTAGTACCTGAACGTAGATAAGATTAACTGTGGTTTTCTGTGCCTTTGGCTTGCTAACCTTTGTTTGTTTTAATTCTCTCTTTTTTGGGGGGGTTGAGTTTTTGGTTTTGTTTTGTTTATTTTTTTGCCCTTGCAGTCTATGTACAGGAAAATAGAAGAAACTATTTTTGCACATTTGCAACTCAGTTGGTTCTTCCTTTATCTTTCCCTTGGAGAGATCATAAATAGTTTTAGTCAAAATAACTAAATCTTCCCTTTGGCATTTTCTTCATTGAGAATGTGTTGTCCCAACACACAAAAAACCCAAAACAAAACAAGGATGGCAAAGACTGTTTTCACTGTGTTTTTATGTAGTACAGGATAACTTATTAAAATGTGTAGACTATGAATGCCAGACATAACCTACATTTCCTGCTATGCTTTGATCCTTTCCCTTTAAGGAATTTATGTAGTTTATATGTGGATCATCCTTTATCCACAATGCACATCTTGTGTTACACTTCAAATTCTATTACACATGTGATGGATTTGGCTGGGATAGAAGTAACTTTCTCCGTAGCAGCTGGTATGGGGCTATATTTTCATTTGTGCTGAAGACCGGGTTGATAAAACAAGGATGTTTTAGCTATTACTGACCAGCACTCATACAGAGTCAAGGCCTTTTCTGCTTCTGTCACCACCAGTGAGTAAGCTGAAGGTGCGCAAGAACTTGGGAGGGTACACAGCCAGGGCAGCTGACCTCAGCTGACCAAAAGAATGTACCATACCATATGACGTCACACTCAGCATATAAATCTGGTGAAAGAGGGAAGAGGGAAATGTTCGGAGTTATGACATTTCATCTTCTCAAGTGCCTGTCACGTGTGATAGACCCTGGCTTTCCTGGAGATGGCTGAACAGCTGCCTGCCAATGAGAAGTAGTGATTTAATTCCTTGTTTGGCTTTGCTTATATGCACAGCTTATTCTTTACTTATTAAACTGTCTTTATCTCAACCCACAAGTTTTCTCACTTTTACCTTTCTGTTTCTCTGCCCCATCCCACCCAGGGGGAGCGAGGGAGTCACTCTGTGGGGCTTAGTTGCCAGCTGGGGTTAAACCACAACAATGTGGAAGGCAATCTCTTTCCAAAGGATAGCTAAAATGAAGATGTATCTCACAGATTGAAGCTTCCTGCTGCCGTGCCTGCTGTCACTGCCCCTGTCACCAACATAAATGCTAACAATCAGAGCAGAGTAAGGGAGACAGAGGTGGTGACAAAAGCAATAGTGTCAGGAAAAGAAACAGCAGTAGTGCCACAGATCTGGTTGCCATAATTTACCTATATGGGGAAAGCTGAACTCATGCACTGCTGTATTTCAAAGCCTGGAAAATAAGACATTGCTTATATTTTAGTATCTGCTCTCAGGAATGTTTATGTGCATGTTCCACTTCCTACACTTCAAGTAGAAGCTGACTTCAGAAAGACTGTTCATAGAGCATTAAGTTAAAAAATCAATGTGTGTGCACATACTCCCTTCCTTATGCACATGAAAATCCTTTCTTAAACACAAACCTGATCTGATCAGTTATCTTAGATGTTCAATGAACACCCTGCATGTTTAGTGAAGTGATGACAACTTATTTTTCAAATTTTATGGGGAAAAAAAAAGAAAAAGCAACAAATCTATGTCGTAATGCTGTAATAACCTTTTAAATATGCAGATCAAATAAAAAGTACTGACTGGTGCTTTGGGGTTCAAAGTACATTTGTGAATGCAATTATCTCAGTTTCTCATACTTTGATGTTAAACTGTTCAGTTATAACTTTATTATAAGTTTAGAGCCAAATTTGAAAGAGAACTCAAATTAGATATTTTATTTTTTTTTTTTACACAGAATCAAATAAACTAGGCAACTTAATTTCATAAAAAGTTCTGTACTGTGTTAATAGCTGATGAGGAATCTAAGAATAGAAATCTGGACTGAAGACTGCCACATAACAGTATCGACTTGTATAACAGTTAATTTGAATATTGAAAGTGTGCTCATGAGCTCACTGAAAAAGTCTTAATGTTCACTCATTTTTATAGTCCATACTCTAAACTGTCCTGTATTTCAGGCTAGCCATAATGGAATTGGATTCTTAAACTATGCTGGATTCAAAATGTCCAAGTTCAGTTTCCAGATCTCTTATGAAGATCTTAATTTGCTTTCAACAAGTGTGGACCTCAGTTTTTCATCATAAAAATATAACATAATGTTTTTTCCAGTCCCTTGAAACAAGGAAAGAAATTAGTTCTGTGTGCACTTAAAGCCCAGAAAGACAACCACATCCTGGCCTGCATCAAAAGAAGCATGACCAGCAGATCGAGAGAGGTGATTCTGCCACTCTACTCTGCACTGGTGAGACCTTACCTGGAGTACTGTGCCCAGCTCTGGAATCCCAACACAAGAAAGACATGGATCTGATGGAGATGGTCCGGAACAGAGACATAAAAATGATCAGAGAGCTGCAGCGCCTCTGCTACAAAGACAAGCTGAGAGATTTGGGGTTGTTCATCCTGAAGAAGAGAAGGCTAAGGAGAGACCTTCTTGTGGCCTTCCAGTGCCTGAAGGGGGCCTACAGGAAAACTGGAGACGGACTGTTTACAAGAGCATGTAGTGATAGGACAAAGCGCAATGGTTTAAAACTAGAGAATGGTAGATTTAGATTGGACATTAGAAAGAAGCTTTACTGTGAAGGTGGTAGAACACTGGAACAGCTTGCCCAGAGAGGTGTTGGAGCCACCATACCTGACATTCAAGGTCAGGCTTTATGGGGCTCTGAGCAACCTGATCTGGTTGAGGTTGTCCCTGCTTACTCCAGGGGGGTTGGACTTGCTGACCTTTAAAAGTCTCTTCCAACTCAATGCATTCTGTGATTGTACGATTCTATGATTCTATGCTGCATGATACCTAGTACAAGGGATTCATAATCTCTTTCTAGTATCTCTTGACTCTTACAAAATAGAGAAATTACCTCATTACTAGGTTTGGGGTTGTCCAGCATTGGTTGAACAGTTCCTGGAGTCACCTTGGACAAGACTGATTCCCTTCCTGCTTAGCTACCTGTTGTACCTCCCACAAGTCCCACAAGTTATGAAGCCAACAGGAGCAGCTCCTTTATGGAGCATTATGTTCCTGCTCACACTGCAAATGGGTGGAAATAGTGAGTATAAAAGTGGAAGGAGAATGTTCTTTACACTCAAAATAAGCAAGATCTGCTCACTTAGTAAAGATATAACTAACTATACCATGGGCAGTGCCTGGCTTGAAAGCAGCCCTGAAGAAAAGGACCTGGGAGTGCTGGTGGATGAGAAGCTCAACATGAGCCATCAGTGTGCTCTCACAGTCCAGAGGGCCAATTGTATCCTGGGCTGCATCAAGAGAAGCGTGGACAGGAGGTCAAGGGAGGTGATTCTCCCCCTCTATTCCGCTCTTGTGAGACGTCACCTGGAGTACTGCGTCCAGTTCTGGAGCCCCTATTACAGGAAGAATATGGATGTGCTGGAACGTGTCCAGAGAAGGGCCACGAGGATGATCAGAGGGCTGGAGCACCTCTCCTATGGGGAC
>WTSP01136474.1:0-10751 GCA_025331215.1 Actenoides lindsayi | reverse complement strand
TGATTCTATGATTCTATGATTCTATGATTCTATGATTCTATGATTCTATGATTCTATGATTCTATGATTCTATGAATATAAAGTCAAAGCTTAAGACTCTAATTGATGGGACAGCACCACTGTGCTATACTTGGGTAATTCTGTTATGTCATGTCTGCTTGCCATGTCAGCTGACAACACATGGGACTTTTCTGGCATGACGGGTGAACATTTAGTTTCTGGATTATTAAAGAGAGATACTTTGGCTGAAGGACCTATATCATTCACCACCCACTTCGACAATTCACTCAGTTCTATTTCTCAGCACTACCTCTCTTTGTATGGTCATTTACGGTATCACTGACAGCAATTTTATAGTGGATCAGTATATGTGCAATATCACCACAGCAAAACAGGCTGGTGATTGTTCTCCAAGTATGTGAATAATTGTTCAAGAGCAACTGCTGCACTATATTAAAAAAAAAAAACAAAAAACACTCTGGAGTAGTGAACAGAATGTACAGAACCAGCTTTGCAAACCATTGTCTTGCACATCCTGGTAGTCCAGAAGGTAGTATCAGAAACAACTTATCTTCAAGACAGGCATCAGTCTCAAAATCAAGACAGGAATCACCTCTATAATATGGTAATGTCACAATTATTCTCTGTAGAGCTTACAAATAAATTTCAGCTAAAATGAGTTGCCAGTTGCCAAGAGAGAAACACCAAGTGTAGCATCCAGACATGGCAGGGGCAGCTGGAGATAGATAATCCTTAAGGTCCCCTCCAACTCAAGCCATTCTATGATTCTGTGACATTGCTCTTTTAATTACTCAGTGAGATGTTGCAAGACCTAATTGTTAGCCATCTTTTAAAATGAAAATAATTGAGGCATTAGAGATCTCATAACAAGTGTACCATGTATGCTTTGAATTTCATTTGCTTTTAGTTTTTGCTTATCTTAATCTGATCACATCACTGCCAAGATCTGATTTTATTTGTATTGTATAGAAAAAGTCAGGAATAAAAGCACTTCTTGCCTATATACTAGATATGTTTATGTCTTGAATACAGTATCAGAGAGAAAAGGTCATATCAAGAACTGTCAAAAACAAATTTACCTGGACATGCAAGGTAAATTAAGCAATTTTCAGCACAGAAAAGATTAGTCTTTTTAGGTATTGTGCTATTTTGTTTTATCTTCCTTGCTACACATACTACTGTTATCAGAAAGCAGTAGGATGTCACAAAATATTTTGAATGAAACAATTTAGATGCTGCAGGCTTTTAGCTGAGAATTAAGGCTGAGATGCTGGATTACTTCTTCATTCATTGATAGATGATTAATCATAACTTCATATAGTCACTTTGGCTCAGATGGATTGTAGGAATTATCATGTAAATGCGAATAGCACATTTCTGCACAAGTCAACAGTTTGAAGCTCTATTGAAGCTGCTGAGCATATTCTGTCTCCCCTTTGAATACCAGTACCACAAGTATACTTCCATTGCTAGGAAGCCATTCAGACTAAAAAGAGGAAGAAGATCACTTATTCCTGCTGACTATATTCAGTAGACGGTATTATTAAGTATTTAATATGTTTGACAACTCTGAAGTTTCCCAAACTCTACTATAATTTCCACATTGCATCCTTTTGACAATTCTGAACATAAATATTTATTTGCTCATACATTTTAGTGAGTAGATTAATCACAAGAATTTCTACAGTAATTGATCTCTGAGAATCTATATATACATTCATTTATTTCTACTACAACCTCTCATTAGCTTTTCAATTTTCTTTACTCAACTTTAATGTTTCAGAGAGCTTTGCTGTAACTGATCAGCATTACAGAATCTCAGTTTCAGCAAAACTTAATAGCTAGTTCCAGAACAGTCATGTAAAAGTCTCTCAAAAGTTACAAAACCAGAAAGTTGTTTTACTGAAGTTTATCATCTCCAAGACTCTGCTTAGGCCTTATTGTTCACTAGCATGTAAGTTTTTCTCTCCTTTACTGCAGAGAACCAGCACATCTACACAGACACATTCAGCCAGGCCTACTCTTGCTCTACCTGTACTCTAAGCCAATTGTACCAAAGCATAATCCAAGAAACATTTACCTTTGCTGGCATAACACTGTGCTGTCCACAAGGTATATAGCACTAGCTCAACAAAGCCAGTTCAACTTCCATGTAGGAAATTGCTTGCTAGCAAGGAAAACAGATGTAGCAAATACAGGTCTGCCTGTGTAACGTCAAACTAAATACCGATACTCACATTCAACACCACAAAACTAATTTTAAATAACACTAACACTAAAATAAAAGAGGTACTACTCATAACAGAAGTACAATACAACAGAGGCATTTATTGCTATTGTGAACAGCATTAACTGTGGTAGCTGGAACACACTGGGGTATTTTATTCAGTCCTGCAACTGCAGAGCAAGTGAAGTGCTAATGATCATACTGTCCCAAAGGAGGCAGCTCTCAGTGCCATTCAAGTTACTTACTATTCCATCAGCAATGAAACTTTTCAGCAGCAACAGAAAAGGCCAAGTCTCACAGTGTTCCTATCTACCACACACTACTGATGATTTCATCTTCAGATGCCTAGCTGGAGTTTTGTGTGTGCATGTGGGTGTGTTTGTGTGGGTGTGTTTGGGGTTTTGTGGTCAGTTGAGTCAGTTCACTGAGGAGTAAGAGATAGAGGATAGCTTTAGTAACCAAACAGCGAAAGACTGCAGACAAGCCAAACCATTCCCACAGGTTTTCATTAGAATCACTGACATCTAATGAGCAAAATAAAGGCTTGACAGTAAGCAATGATTTCAGCAAGCCTTCTTGCTGTAGTGGTCCAATTCAATGAGCCAGACAAAAAAAGAGAACGAGAAAACACCATTATATATATACATCAAACAGTTCCAAGAAAACCTGAAACACAGCTTGACCTGTTGGGCAGTAATAAACAATGTTTTTTTAAAGCCTATCACAAGCTATTATAAAGCAATAATAAAGGCTCATGTCTGAGGGGGAATCAAAGGACTTTTCTAGCTAAGGAAAAATGGCTTATGATTGCAATTCAAGTGGCCATATAAGAAAGTATGTAAACATCTCTGTTTACCCATCTCAAATAACCATGAAGATTTCCATTAGTAGTCTCAGAAATGTTATTTGACCAGAGTTCAGTTACGTCTGAACATGAAAAGTTGAAAGAAGAAAGTAATAGTTTTTCCTTCATGTAGGAGTGTGTAAGATACCAAATACATCTTAGAAGATCCCGACAAGAAGGAAAACAACAATAGCAAAACTATTGAACAATTGCATCTAAATATTCTGTCACTCTTTCCTTTGGTTAATAAATAGATTAAGGGCATAATATTAAACATCATAGCCTTTTGTATGACAGTGTCAGATTGTTATCTTGATGAATTAGTTTTGGAGATTTATTTTTTTGGAGTTGCATTTTATTTCTGACTTCATTATTAGAATATTCAGCAGTTCTAAAAAATCACTTCACGTCTTCCTGGGTCTTTTTCTTCTCCTAATCTAATCCTTCCCTATTATGTTTTCCTATAATTTTATTTGCCACAAACCTTAACTTCCGATATGTCCATTCAATAGTTGCAACAGTTTTTGTCCAGGTATGATCCAAACATTGAAGTCCATTTAAGGTCTCCCTAAATTTATTATTTTATTACAGTTGATCCTAAAAGCACTCATTGCCAGCATGTTTTGATACATCAGTGCAGTGCATCAGTGCATCAAATTTAAATCAAGTGATATATCTTTACATTATTATGCTAAATCAACTTTCTAATCACTAACTTCCAATAGGTAACTGGTTTTCATGGCTAGGTATACAAAGCAACAGACAGTTATAACAGTTCACGAATGACTGATAACTTCAGATTTTATTTTTTTTAAACCATTCTGGCACAAAGCTTATAAACATTTATTTCATGTGGATTTGTCTTCTATGATTGCTTTGACTTTTGAGTTTGAGTAAACTTCAAAATACAACACAACATAGTCAAAAAATTTCATCTCTTTTCTAGAAAAGCACCTGTGTTATACTCATAATTAGGAGCATCTGAAAATTCATTGTCTTTTAGTGAGCCTGCAATCCTTTCTGAATTTTCAATGAAACCTGAAATCATTTGGCTCAAGATTTTTTTGCATTTCTAGCATGTTTCTCCAGCTATTGCCCTTAGCAGCCACAATTCTTAATACTCAGTTCTGCCCGAATGTAAATAACAAACAGGCCTAGAAAAACCTATTAAATGCATTCCAAATTTAGTCCCAAAGGAGGTAACAGACATAAAAATTGCTGAAAAGGCAAAATGCTAGTATATATGATGTAGGAAATGATCATGAGACTAAAAAGTTTATATGTTGAGGGCAGGCTGAAAGCCATATTACCAAATATTCAGTGGTCTATATAAAGAGTTGGTAAGTTCACTTCTCTGAAGAATGGAAGCAATTTACCTCAACACTGAGAACACCACCACTGAAACACACAACCTTAGTTGAGACCTCAGGAAATGGGGAAAACCAATATTTTGCAAACACTTTTTTTTTTTTTTAAATTATTGTTTATTTTGTAAGGTAAAAGATAAAGGCGTAGAATTATCTTTCCTGCCTCACTGTGGAGAGGTCTGTCCTCTGTGTGACTACGATGACCAGATCTGTAGGAACATGAGGAGAAAATAATACTTGTTTCTTCCTAAACAGAATCATGGAGAGATCCCAGTGGCTGGAACATCACTGTCTGTGTTACAAAGATGCACACAACCATGCTGTTCATACTTCCTTCATCTTCCACAACGGAAGGAAGTCCCTACTAGTGTTCAGTCTGTAAAGGTGCTACACTGCCCTTCTCCCAGGCTGCAGTGCAACGGGCGGTCAGCAAAGCATATATCTGTAGTCCCTGGAGTCTCATCATTAGAATAGATGCAGTGAATTGCAGGTAACAATGTACAGTAAAATCACAGGTGGGTTTCCAAATTTTATCTGAACCAGACTGAGATCAAAGGACAAAGAATATAAGGAGTACCTTCAAACCGTGCCCTCCTGATAAACTGGAGCATTGCAGTGGAGTACCACTGAGATGGTTTGAGGCTGGAGCACTTGCCCATGTCTTGAGACAGACAGTTGGCCTTTTTCAGCCTGGAGAACAGACAGCTTTGACAATGTCAGGGACCATGAGCTGGTTGCTGAAAAGAAAGACAAGTTTTTTGAAGCAATGCATAGCAGGAAGATGAGAGACAACAAACATAAACTGAATCAAAAGTGATTTCAAAGGAATAGAAGGAAGAACATTATTTTTTACCCTTGAGAACAGTCCAGCAGTGGTTATCCATGGAAGTGGAATCATCTTTCTCTTTTCTTGGATATTCTTAGGACCTGACTGGACAAAGCTCAGAGCATCCTGGTCATAGCTCACAGATGGCCTTGCTGTGTGACAGGGTTAAACTAAAGACATCCTGAGGTTCCTTCCAGCCTGAATTATTCTGTGATCCTAAAAACATCCCAAATTCTGAGAAACAACAGGTTCAGAAGCTTCATTCATTAACCATAACATTGCCTAACTTGGCATGGAAGCACCCACAAAAGAGGCAGCAGTAGCTACCCAATATGCAGATATATTGCAACCAAAATTGCCTTACTCTCCTTCTGACAAAATGAAATTACAGGTTCAGATGTCAGTTGGGAATATAATCAGTACAAACTAATTCCTAAACTTTAAGGAATGTCCTTTCTTGAAAGAGGAACCAAAATGTGTGTCCCCTCACTCATAAAGGGAAAAAGTCCTCCACAAGGGTACCCAAAGGTATCACTCACCCAAAAGGGTGTGTGAAGCTCCCTCAATCCGTGGAGACTCACTCAACTGGTGGAAGTATAGTTGGATGGTGTACCATATATCCAAGAGAACGGTCTGACTGCCAGGCCTGGTTACTACATGAAGAACCAACTCAACTCGGCTCTTTGGTGAGGATTCATTTGTACCCTAGTTGAGGGTGCACTGTGGTCATTCTAACTGGTTGGAGACCAAGCCCAGGACAAAAAGAAGCTAAGGGTCTGTACCCTGAGGTGCCAGTTAATTGTCGTGTGGTGCTGTTTAATAGCTGTGAGGTGCCAAACCACTCTGACAAGCCCTGTTTTTGTCAGCTTTCCATCTGGAAGGCTTCACCTGACATATAACCTCATTTACCATTTCTCCTTTATCTGCAAAACAGCCTTAATATTTATCCTGAGCAGAACAATGTACATTCTTGCATTATTCTACAAAAATCTCATTTTTATCTGTCACAAAACCAAAGTGAGGTCAGGTCTGACTGAAAGAAATCTTTGCAAAATTGGTTTTGTCTAAGAGTTAGTTGTCAAGGATTTCACAGTACCTTTATTTTATTTTATTGTTCATTATGCCGAAAAGACCTGAAAGATGTGAAGAACATTTTTATTTAACTTTCCAAAGATTAATGGTAGAGAACTGCAACAGAAGAGTACAATGTAAAGATAAAGATGAAGGAATCAACAGGAAATTACAGAGAAGCTGAAGAGTAAATATATATATGAGGAAAAAAAAAAAAAAAGAAATCCTGAAATGTTTTTACAGGAATCCCTACATACCATGCAGTGGAGTGCTGGGCTGTACCTACTGTAGGATCAAGAAATGTCTATGCATAGGAAGAGTTCTTTGGCAGTTTATGTGGGGCTTGCAAGAAAATAAGGAGAGAGATGTTTAAAACAGCTCAGGCTAGAAAAAAGTGAATTATTTGAAATGTCTCAGCCTATTCACCTGTAGTATAAACAGAAGGTTATTATTGAGAAGCAAGATATCACTAAGAGTATTCAGTAACAGGTCATATGTTAAACAAAAATTTCTACTTCTGAACAGTTAATAAAGGATTAATGTATATACTGTTATGTTTACAAGAAAGGACTATATTACACATTATTACTTAGCATCAGACAAAAGACTTTACTGACAGTAACATGCAGATTACTGGTATCTTCAACTGAGTAACAGTTAATCTATTAAGTTTTCTTCTAGACTGGGTGATAAAAAAATTCATCTGCCCACCCACAAAGGAACAGGGAGAGACAATGTTAGGTGGGGGAGCTCAATACCACCCTGCCCTGGTTACTCCCAGGCCTGTCACAGGATGGGTAAGTCCATCACTGCTCATCTCCTCAATCTCAAAGAGGAATAGGGACCAAAAGTAAGTCACAACTCAAATGAATGACTCAGAAGGGACACTTGGTACAGGCATCTACCAGAGGTCTCCCAAGAGATACTCAACCCCATGTTTAGGTATGAAAAGAGCACCTTTCAGACCAGGTAGGGTTACTGCCTAGGCATATGGGAGATTTTCTGGGATGCAGAGCAAAAGCATTCTGGAACTGCACAGGACTTATAACGGGATGTTTAGGGGATGAACCAAAGGCTAGGAAGGGTGTGGATATAGATGATTTGGGGAGGAACAACAGTGGAAAACCAAGGATAAACAGTGCCATGTGGCTATAAATAGTGGGCTGGCTGGTACACTTGCCTGGCCTTGTTGTGCATCTGATTTGCACAGTCTGCCCTGTTTTCTCATTAATCTCCATTTCTAACTGGAGTTAGACTATAGGTCAGATGGTATATCGGTTTGTGGTGCCAGCATCTGGAGAGTCCAGTGAGCGAACTTAAGCACCATCAGCTGGAGTATGACCACGAGTCATAGGGACTCATCTGTCTGTTATGCCAACAGCTGGTGTAAGGGGGGAAGGTCTGAGTGCCAGCTACTGGGCTGAGACTACAGGCTAGAGGACCTGTGTGTGCGGGTGCCAGCAAGTGGAGAGACTAGCAAAAACTACACACTCAGCTCCCTCTCTGAAATGCTTATACACCAGTGCACGCAGCATGGGGAACAAGCAGGAGGAACTGGAGATCTATGTTGTGTCGCAAGGCCATGATCTCATTGCAGTTACTGAGACACGGTGGGATAGCTCCATGACTGGAATGTTGTCATGGATGGCTATGTTCTGTTTAGGAAAGGTAGGTCAGCAAGGCAAGGTGGTGGAGTTGCTGATTATGTGAGAGAGCAACTGGAATATATCGAGCTCTCCCTGGGGGCAGATGAGGACTGAGTTGAGAGCTTGTGGGTAAGGATAAAGGGGCAGTCTAACATGGGAGACACTACTGTGGGTGTTTATTACAGGCCATCTGACCAGAAAGGGGATGCCAACAAGGTCTTCTACAGGCAGCTGAAAGTAGCATCACAATCACAGTCCTTTGTTCTCATGAGGGACTTCAGTCCCCCTAATATGTGCTGTGAAGGCTACACAGCCAGGCATATACAGCCCAGGAGGTTCCTCCAGTGTATTGATAACTTTTTGACTCAGGTGGTGGAGTAGCCAACTAGGAGAGGTGTACTACTGGACATAATACTGACAAACAAAGAGGAACTGGTAAGTGACATTATACTTTGGGGCAGCCTTGTCTGTAGTGATCCTTAGAAGACAGAGTTCAGGATCATGTCTAGTATGCACGAATCAACAAGTAGAATTGCAGTCTTGGACTTTAGAAGGATTGATTTTGACCTCTTCAAGAAACCACTTGGAGAAATTCAATGGATTAGGATACTAGAAGGTAGGAGGCTCAAGAGAGCTGGTTGATATTCAAATACCACTTCCTCCTAGCTCAGGATTGGTGCATCCCTAAGAGCAAGAAATCAGGCAAGGAAAGCAGGAGACTTGCATGGTTGAACAGGGAGCTTCTGATGAAGCTCAGGTGGAAGAAGGCAGTTTACAGTAAGTGGAAGAAGGGACTGACCATTTGGGAAGATTACAAGAAATCTGTCAGAGTGTGCATGGATGAAACGAGGAAATCCAAGGCCTCCTTGGAATTGAACTTGGCAAGGGATATCAAGGTCAACAGGCAGGGTTTCTTCAAGTACACTGGAGGCAAAATGAAAACTAGAGAAAACATGGATCTGCTGTTAAACAAGTCAAGTGCCATGGTGACAGAGTATGCAGAGAAACCGGAATTACTGAATGCCTTCTTTACTGCTCAGGCCAGCCCACAGGATTCCCAGACTTTTGAGCTAATAGACAACATCTGGAAGAAGGAAGACCTTGAGGACAATCAAGTTAGATATCAGTTAAGCAAACTGGATATCCACAAGTCCCTGGATACTGATGGGATGCACCTGTGAGAGCTGAGGGAGCTAGAAGGAGTTATTGCTTGGTCACTCTCCATCATCTTTGAAAGGTCCTGGAGAACAGGCAAGTTGTCTGAGGACTGGAGGAAAGCCAGTGTCACTCCAGTCTTCAAAAAAGACAAGGAGGAAGACCTCATCAGCCTCTCCTCCATCCCTGTAAAGATGCTGGAACGGTTCATTCTTATCATCATCTGAAAGCATGTGGAGCTAAAAACGGTTAACAGAACTAGTCAGCAAGGGTTCTCCACACGGAAGTCATGTCTGACTAACCTTCTATTAGGTTATGAATAACTGGATGGATACATGAGGGGAGAGCAGTTGTCTTTGTTGACTTCTGCGAGGCTTTTAATGCTGTCTCCCATAGCGTCCTCATTGTCAAGCTTAGGAATTGTGGGTTAGATGAATGGACAGTCGGGTGGCTTGAAAACTGGCTGAAAGATAGAGCTCAGAGGATTGTGATTAGAGGCACAGAGTCTAGCTGGGGGCTTGTAACAAGTGATGTTCCTCAGGTGTCAGTACTGGGCCCAGTCCTGTTCAATATATTCATCAGTGACCCAGATGAAGGAATACAGTATACCCTCAGCACATTTGCTGATGACACAAACTTGGAGGAGTGGCTGACACACCAGCTGGTGCTGTGCATTCAGCAGCATCTGGAGAGGCTGAAGAACTGGCCTGAGAGAAGCTTTATGAAATTCAACAAAGGCGAGTGTAGGATACTGCTTTTAGGGAGGAATAACCCCATGTATCAGTACAGGTTAGGGGCTGACCTGCCGGAAAGCAACTCTGTGGTAAAATACCTGGGAGTCCTGTGGACAACAGGATGATCATGAACCAGCAATGTGCCTTTGTGGCCCAGAAGGCCAATGGCATCCTGAGAAGAGTGTGGCAAGCAGATCAAGGGACGTTCTCCTCCCCCTGTACTCTGCCCTCGTGAGGCTACATTTGGAGCACTGTGACCAGTTCTGGGCTCCCTGGTTCAAGAAGGATGGGAACTGATGGAGAGGGTACAGCAAAAGGCTACAAAGATTATTAGGGGACTAGAATATCTCTTTTATGAGAAAAGGCTGAGGGAGTTGGGTCTTTTTAGTATGGAGAAGTGTGAGGAGGGATGTTATCAATGCTTATAAATACTTAAAGGGTGGGTGTCAGGAGGATGGGACCAGTCTTTTTTTCAGTGATGCCGTGTGACAGGACAAGAGGTAATGGATACAAATTTGAACATAGAAAGTTCCATCTAAATATGAGGAAGAACTTCTGTACTTCGAGGGAAACATAGCACTGGAACAGGCTGTCCAGAGAGGTGGTGGAGTCTCCGTCTCTGGAGACACTCAAAACCCTCCTGGATGCATTCCTCTGTGACCTTGCCTAGGTGAACCTGCCAGGGCAGGGAGGTTGGACTGGATGATCTCTACTCTGTGAGTAAGTGAAACCAAGTGCCTGTCACTGGTGTGGGAGCAGGGATCTGAGTGTGTCCATCATGCCAACAACTGCAGTGAGTGTGCGTGTGCAGCAAGTGTGTGAGCACTATCACAGATCCATCTGGACTACCTGGTGAGTAA
>WTSP01136473.1:0-10753 GCA_025331215.1 Actenoides lindsayi | reverse complement strand
TGTGTGTTCAGTTTACACAAGTGATTTCTAACCCCATCCTCATCAACCAGTGGAGAGACTTCCTCCTTCCAGGCTTTTACTTTTACTTCCAGGGTCTGGTATTCCTGAGGTCTGGTCTTGCCAGTGAAGAGTGAAGCAAAGAGGCATTCAGGAGCTCTGCCTTCTCTACATCCTCTGTCACCAGGTCTCCCACAGAGAGAGGGGGCCAGTTCTGGTTAATATTTTTAGCAATGATCTGGACAAGGGAATTGAAGGCACCCTCGGTAAGTTTGCAGACAGCAGCTAGTTGGGTGGGAACATTGATATGCTTGAGGATAGCAAGGCTTTTCAGAGGGATCTGGACAAGCTGGATCGATAGGCTGAGGTCAGTTCAAGAACACCAAGTGCTGGGTCCTGCACTTGGGTCCCATGCACCACTACAGGCTGGGGGAGGAGTGGCTGGAAAGCTGCCTGGTGGAAAACGACCTAGAGATTCTAGTCAACAGACAGCTGAATATGAGTCAGCAGTGTGCTCAGGTAGCCAAGAAGGCCAACAGCATCCTGGCTTCTATCAGCAATAGTGTGGCCAGCATGATCAGGGAAGTGATTATTCCCTTGTATTTGGCACTACTGAGGCTGAACCTGAAATTCTGTGCTCAGTTTTGGGCCCCTTACTATATTAAAGACAATGAGGAGTTGGTACATGTCCAAAGAAGGGCAATGACGCTGGTGAAAGGTCTAGAGAACAAGTCTTATGAGGAGTGGCTGAGGGATCTGGGGTTGTTTAGCCTGGAGAAAAGTAAGCTCAGTGGAGACTTTATTGCTCTCTACAACAACCTGAAAGGAGGTTGTAGTGAGGGGGGGGGGGGGTTTGATCTTTTCTCCCAAGAAACAAATAGGATAAGAGGAAATAGCCTCAAGTTGTTCCAGGGGAGGTTTGGATTGGATATTAGAAAAAAATTTCTACACAGAAGGTATTATCAAGCATCGGAACAGGCTGATCAGGGAAATGGTGGAGTCATCATCTCTGGAGGTACTTAAAAGACCTGTAGATGCAGTGCTTAGTGACATGGTTTAGTGGTGGACTTAGTGCTGGGTTAACAGTTGGATCCCATGATCTTATAGGTCTTTTCCAACCTCCTAAACGATTCTATGAGTTGTGTCAGGTAGACTGTTTTGCTGCTACCTTTACTTCCTGTCATCACATTGCGTGGTTTGATTTTCCATTTTTCTGTTTGTTTGGGGATTTTTTACCCTTACAGGAGTAAACATGTTAAAACAACTTGATTCAGCTTAGCAGATAACTGCACTCAGAGGTACAATATGAATAACTTGTGATTTAATAAAGACTAAGCAATAACATTCCTTCAAGCTCTATGTTGTGCATTGGCTGTTTTTCCTTCCTCTTGTAACCTTAACATTCTTTATCAAATAAGTCTTCCAGAGTGGTTTTGTGAAATTCATCTAGATGTTGAAGTCTCCAGGATGTTTATCTTCAGTCATTTGTTTGGGAAAACACCATTTGTTTGAATGTCAAGTATTAAACACTTTGAGAAGAGTCGTTCATAATATTAGAAGTCTTCAAGGAGAGGTGTAAATATGCAGTAGTCCAGGTTGTCAGCATGGGCTTTTGATGCACAGAAGCTATGGAAAGGATGTGGAAAGATAGGACAGTGTGAACAACTTGGGTCGCACAGAACCTTTGGGGTATAAGGTGGATGTGTATGCTCTTGTGTAGCATGGAGGTTAGGCTGAACTCTGAAGGACTCTCTGATAAGGCTCATCATCAACTGAAAACAAAGTCATTTTCCT
Organism: Actenoides lindsayi; assembly: GCA_025331215.1. Lineage (NCBI taxonomy): Eukaryota > Metazoa > Chordata > Aves > Coraciiformes > Alcedinidae > Actenoides > Actenoides lindsayi. Next base: position 8,962 of record WTSP01136473.1, on the reverse strand, counting down.
TATTTTCCCAAAGAAGGCTGTTGACTGTATTAAGGAAAAAAAAAATCACTGTAACAGTAAAATATATGGGGTATTGGAAGAAACACTCATCTCTGTCTATGGGTACTTGGTTTTGGAATCTTCTTTCTGCTGAGATGGGCTCTAGTGCTCTGCATTCTGTTCATGAATGAGAATTTCAAGAAGCTCTGCCAGATGTGTGGTGTTTTTCTGTTTCCTGAAGCATGGGGAGAGTGATTGCCGGACAGGGTATCATTGGTTAACTCTGTATGCACTGTGACAGTAGCACTGTGTGCTTGGGTGTACAAATCAAATGCACATCATTAAATAGTGGCAGTAGCAGTGTGGCAATGTGAAAAGAAATTTGTGTGCTTTAAAATGATCAGTTCTGTGCTAACATAGTACACAGTATGATCTGGTAAGAGACTGATACGAAGCAGTTCAAACAGTAATCGAAACTAAAAATGGATATGTGAAGGTTTCAGCTTTTTTCTTCTGAACATTTCTTGAATGGTGTGTGTATTGCACAGGCAAATAGAGAGACCAGTCTTTACATATGTTTAGGCCTTTAAAACACATGTTTATGGATATTCAGCATATCTGTATGATGCAAATAAAATGGTTTACGGGAGAGATGAATAGCACTAGAGAGTCACTGACTCAAAAAGAAAAGCTGGAAAAGTAATCTGTTTTGTACAGGTGAATAAGGCTCTGGTGATGAAATGATGCAGAAGTATGGAGCAGTGAAAAGATTGGGAAAAACTTGTTTCCCAGACACAGACTCCAACTCATGAAGTCAGGGTTGATTAGTTTCCCATGCAGCAATAAACATGAATGTCAAATCATCATAATAGCTTATTTTCTCACCCTTTCTGAAGAAGAAACATTTGAGACTGAGAATGAAACAAAGTGATGGTGACGAAGCTGGTGAAGGATCTAGAGAACAATTCTTATGAGGAGTGGCTGAGGGAACTGAGGTTGTTTAGCCTGGAGAGAAGGAGGCTGAGGGGAAACCTTATTGCTCTCTAGAACTGCCTGAAAGGAGGTTGTAGCAAAGTGGGAGTTGGTCTCTTCTCCCAGGTAACAAGTGATAAAACAACAGGAAATGGCCTGAAGTTGCACCAGGGGAGGTTTAGGTTGGACATTAGGAAAAACTTATTCATTGAAAGGGTTATTAAGCATTGGAACAGGCTCCTCGGGGAAGCAGTGGAGTCCCCATCCATGGAGGTGTTTAAAAGACCTGTAGATGTGGTGCTTAGGGACATGTTTTAGTGGTGGAACTAGCAGTGATGGGTTAATGGTTGGACTAAAAGATACTAAGATCTTAAGGTCTTTTCCAACTGAAACAATTCTGTGATTCTAAGATTCTAATACCCACATACATTGTTATGTAGCATGGGATCCTAAATTTGTAGACACTAGTAAAAAAATCAGTGTTCCAGTATCTCTAATTCTCTTAATTTCATATATTTTGATGCACTTGTTACTTCACTGTCAGAAACTGTTACCTTATATTCCCTTCAGTGATGTGTGTTTCTTTTGGCCTTCTTCAGATGTTATTTCTGTTACCAGTTCTGCTTCCGTTGCTCTCTTTAGAGATGAAAATTTGGAAAGCCAGAGATGTTATTAATTATCAAAGTCTTCTTCAAGATAACCTATAGAATCTATACTTCAGCAATGCAGGCCTGCTTGTTGTAGATGTACTAGTTAAGTATTTTAAACCTAATGCTGGTAATTCTTCCATTCTAACTTGGACTTAGTGCTCATCTGCTAGTATGAAATTTATAATAACTCAGTAAATGAGGGATCAGCTGATTTAGTGGAAACAAAGGGTAGATATGTTAAAAAAACACTTCTAAAGGCAGTAAAAGAAGAGATGCCCTGTAGTAAAGAGCTGGAGCTTTTGGTTGGACATATTTTATTGTAACTAGTTTCTCCTTCTTTTTTTTCTTTTCCTTTTTATATGCTATATTACTAGTTGGCTCTGTTCCTGATCTTTTCTTGATGCTGGTATAGCTTGTTTGCTTTCTTCTCTTGGAATGTTTCTGATGTACTGAAGTTTTATTTAGCTGTTGCAGCCTGCTTTGACCTTCAACATTCTATTAGATACTGAAACCTTTCAGATCTTAAACAACTCTTGTCCTGTCTATTTTCACTACAGAGTAGTGATAATACAGTGCAAGTATATTTACACTAATGTTACCTTATTTTTGTAGTAGGTTAACATTTTTTAGATTTCATTCTTCTTATTAACAGTAATTAAAAATAACTCATATATTCTCAGTTGTCAATATTCAGTTTAGTCATCATTACATTAGTCCTTACAATTTGTCACCTAAAGAAACATAGTACTAAGAGACTTCTACCTTGTAATAAATATTTCAGATGTAGAACATTATGTATCCATAGCATACAGTTAGTTGCAAGACCAGTTCTGCTCTGCTTCCAAAAGATGAGAGCTCCCTCAGGGTTTTTCTGCAACCTCTACCTCCTCTCCAGCCAGGTCACAACTTTGGTATTTTCACAGGACAGGGCTTCTGGATAGACTACACCTATACTTTCCAGTTCCTCAGCTGATAAACAGGCATCTTTGAAATTCATGGGGTTGAGCATAAAGTGTCTAGACCGCTTTAATTTTCAGTAAGGATCTGTTGTGCCTGTTGTGCCAATGTACTGAGTAGAAATGTGTCTTTCTGCCCCTTTTCTTATGCTTGTGCTGGACTAGGTTGGAAGATTTCGTTTCCAATTTCGAGATGCCACAATTTTGAGCTTCTGTTTTGAAGTGACCATAGTTTTAAAAGGGCCATTTTCAGTATCGCAGACTGGCCAGTATGACTGGGATATTTCAAGCCAATTTCTGAACTTCCAGTGTAACTCCGTGAAACACGTTATGTATAATGGTGCTACTGAGTGAATATAAAGACAAATTAAGCCAGCTGTTTTGGTGCTTAGAAAACATCTGCTAAAGCAAGTCAACAGTAAAGATAAAACAACTGAGTTCTCTTTTCAGTTGTTGACCCGATTGTTAAACAGCTATTAGAGTGACCTGTCTACTAGCAGCCAATTTATAAGCCTTTCAGAAAACAGTTTTCTGCGGCTTTGGTAAAAGCTTCCAGGCAGCTTTCTAATAGTCCTTTACTTAGTTATTTTCATCCAGATATATGTTATAAAATCTATTTGGCATTTGCTGGCCTGGATGGAGTGCAGGAGCGTAACACACAGATTTTGTCCCTCTGGCTGAATTTCAGTAGGCAGAACTAAGTGGAATGTAAACCTTATAGGTCTGCCTCTTCAGTTTGCGTCTTCCATTGTCAGAGGAAAGATTGAATGCCAACAGAAAATATGGAAGACATAATAAATGGGTTACAGCATTGTCAGTGATGAATCTGCAGACTTGGATGCAGAGAGTGGTAAAATCTCTCTTGGTAGCCTGGAATAGAGTTGTGTTCTCCTTAGGTAGAAATGTAACACAATATAGGCATTACAGAATTTGTTTGGTTAATCAGCACACACACTCCACACCCCTCCTTAGGAGTGTGAGATTTACGAATTTATTAAATTTATGATTTATTAAATTAATTTATAGAAGTGAAAGAGCCTGTACAATGGTGATGAATAGGCACCGAGTGTGTTAGTTCATTTGTTTGTTTCTCTTGGTTCATGAGAAAACTACAGAGATCATTTGAGTCATCTGATCCTTTGTTTTAGTAGTTTTACCTCATTTTTAGTAGTATTTTAGTAGAACGTTCACCCTGAAAGGTAAAACCATAGGAGATAAGGCTGATTAGGTCATGGACAGATTAGTTGGCTCATGTGGCCAGGAAATAAATCACATTTGTCCAGTGAGATCATCAAATAAAGCAGCATAAGTGAGTTTGGTGGCAAAGCAGGGGAAGGCTAGGCTGAGATGAAACTGAAGAAGTGGACTTCTTGAAACAAAACAATTATGTATATGTGTGATTTTTTTTTAATTTAGCTGCTACTTTCTAGATTTGGAAGCCTGTTTTCAGGCTTGCGAATGAAGTTTCTCTGGGTTATGCTTCTTTTTGCTAAATTTTGGATTTGAGGAAAGAGGAGGAAGGCATCTTCGTATCAGATTGGTGGACTACTTTATATGCGTGTATTTATTGTTGCTTGATGGGATTGAATGTAGCAATACTGAGATACAAAAAGAACAATACTGTCCAAAGCCCACTGAGATCCACAGGGAAAAAATAAATAAATCACAGAACTATGAGCTTTTGGTCAGACCAGAAAACTGCCCCTCATCAGCTTGAAACCCAGCTATTTTTCCACTGACCTAGCGCCAATAGATCTGTCATTACAATATCTCAGCTCCAATTACAGGGGTTGTTGGAAGTATTATTGCTCTGTTTCTACCGCCTGTGTTATTATCTTATGTCAATTGTGTAATCCCCATCCTCATGCATTGTCTAGCAAACCACAGTGATCTATGTGATGTGGGTTAATTGAAGGGAGAGGAAGTCCTGTGAATCAGGGGTAATAGGCATTAGCAGATTATAATATTTTATTGGCTTCTCATTACACAAGCTTTGAAATCTGAGGAAGACTTCCTTCCAAAGGCAGGGTGAGGGCTGGCAGGGAGGATCTGCATTTCATATCAGCTGCCATAGCAAGCTACCCTCAGGCTAACATATTTGCTCTTTCATTTTTTTGCTTGTGTTCTATATCTGTGTCTTAAAATCTGGTTAATTCCTTTCTGTGTTGTATCACTATTAATTTTTGCCTTTTGGAGTAGCTTGAATGCCAAGTGTTTTAAAGTAAGGTGGTGAGAGCCTGGTTTTATTTCGGGTGAAAAGTCTTACTGTTGGGGGATGCTTGAAGAAAGGACATCATGTAAAAGAATTAAGATGCATCATTTTTAGCAACTAATATGTATCTTAATAACCCTTTGCTTTAATTGGCATTTTAATTTAAGATGACATTTTAATTGGTTATTTTACCAATTTAACTTGATTATTAGCATCAGCTACTTTTTTCATTCCTGATAATTCATCTATGCAATCTCTGTAACCATACTTGATGTTTTCAAATAGTGTTTTGTTGTTCTGAAGAGTCTGATACACTTTTCTGTTGCTCTTCCAATTCACTTCCTGGTGTTTATGCTAAAGTCTGCAGTGTTTACCATTTAAAAAAGTGGACTCATAATATCATAGGTGAACAAGAAGAAAAGTCTTAATAGGAAGTAACTGTAAATTAATTATCACTGTTGGTACATTAAGCCTCTGAAATGCAAACCGTGTGATATTCCTTACAGTGTACCTGTCAGGTATTGTTTGGCTCTGCATTTTTCAGACATTTGAAATACAGTCTCACAATTTTTTCCTTTGTTGTTTTTAATCCATCCTGGTTTTGTATATGGTCTTGGGGTTTTTTTTTTGTTTGTTTGGGTTTTTTTTTTACATGAAGGAAAATAGAAATGTACTGCCAATTTTGAGATGTAGTAATAGTTTACCCTTCTAGAAAATAAGGGTGACAAATATTCGTAGGGAACATAGAAAATGTATGTACTGTACACAACCTTTAAAAAAAGTACCAAACAACCAAAAATCCAAGGATGGGGCGAAAGTATGTGCTTAGTAGGGTTTAATAAAACTGAGTTTTTTGTTTTCTGTTTGAAAAAAGAGCCTTGGGTTCATTAGGAAAACTAGACTCTTCAAAGAAGTCCACGGGAGCCCAGCTGGGGCCTTGCATAGGGCTTTGAAAATCCAAGCTTAAGAAATCTTACCCTCAGCAGCTGTAGCTTCTCCATTATTATATTTTTTGCTTTTTAGGAAGCTGTGTGTTACAGAGGATAGAAGTGTGGGTGAAATGATTGTCTCTATTCTTGAAATGTTTCATAGGAGCCTTTTGAGAGCTAATTAATATTAACCACTTGAAAATTGCATGGGGAAAGGCATGATATAAAGGGAATATATGAGAAAAGTTATTTATCATGAAAAAAAGGAGCTATTTTTAAACACTTGTGCAAGAAAACTTAGGGCTCCTCTTAGGTGCCAGATTGACAGTGCTGCCTGATCCATTACCCACAAAACATATGCACCGTGGGCAGCAGTACTGCAGGTTATCCTGCTGGTGCTTCTGCCCTGTCCTAGATGGCTTGTCTCCAGCTTCCAGCTCGCCTTTTGGCTCTGCTATAACTTCCAGTTAATGCCTGTTTGTGTGGTGGCAGTTTTTTTTACTATGGTTGGTTACCTGATGTGAAAAGGATGGAGACTATCTTTCTCCATTTAATTTTTCATTTTTTTGCTGATGAAGAACATGGTCTTAAATGGTTCATTCAATTTAGCAACAATTTTTTTGTAAAGAAAAGAAAGAACTCACAAATCAAGGTGATAAAATGTGAATTAATTATTTCCATTAATTGTTTCACTGTTTCATGTGGAGACAGAAATTTGTGTTCTTGTAAGTGCAAATGGCTGTGAAGATGCTTCTTAGCCTGATTATAGAAACTGGAAGAGGAAGTGGTTTGCTTAAAAAACATTGGCATTGTTTTGATTATGTTCTGTTCTTGAAAATACTATGCAGAGAAGTGTCACTGTAGGTACTTAATGAAAACAGTTTCAGATCATAAATTATAATATGGTTCTTTGCATTTTGACTTTGTCATGCTACTAATATCTGTGGTAAACTGCACAGATAAGCTTTTTTTGCTACTGCTATTTTTAGAAGGTAGTCACGAAAATGGGCTGTGTTTATTTGCTTCAACTCATTTCATTAAGGGATAAGAAGAAAAAGGGATAGGAGTAATGACACGTTTTTCTTTACTCTTACAAATGAAGAAGCGTGTTCAGGGTACACAAGTACATTCATAATGCATAGACCCTAGCAGTTTAGCTTTTTTTTTTCTTTTTTTTTTTTTTTTTTTAATTGTTTGGGGGTTTTTGTTTGTTTGTGTTTTTGTTTTGTTTGTTTGGTATTGTTTGTTTGTTTTGGGATGGTGGTGTCTTTGTTTGGTTGTTTTCTGAATAACATCTGCTTTTGTGGCTCATGAGGAGAGGGCCTGGTATGATGCTCAGTGACCTTTACTTGGTGTGTTGGTTCAGATAAAGTAAAAGCAGAAAGTTACTGTTACAGTTGAAGGTATTGATATTTTGCTTGAGTGTCCAGCACTGCACTGGAGTGCTAATAGTATCTTATTCAGTATGCTAAACTTTGAGTGAATTAGTGCCTGTGGTATAGCAATAAGAATCAATTCCTCCAGACTGCAAACACTAGACTACAGTTTGAACTTATTGCTGGTATTGAGAAGTGACTCATAGAAATATCTAGATGAGTTGATTGGGGCTGTTTTTTTCTGAATACTTGTTTACAGCCTAGAGAAGTATGTTTTATTGCTTACAAAACTTGCTTACCCATCCCTTTCTAAAGCTCTTATAGAGCACAGAGCCTTTTGCTTGCTTCAGTTATGTTGACTGACCAGGTCATGAATTTTAATGATGATTTTTGTGCAAAAGACTCTGTTCTGCTTCCTGTTATCTAGGAATGTTGTATGCACAAAAGCAGTCACTGAGTTAGGCTGTTTTGCTTTCTGTTCTTGTTTTAGAGAAATCTTATTCAAATGCTCCTGCTACCCCAAATATTTCCAAGCTTTCCCTTTTATTTCTGTGCTCAAGAGTTTGATATTAGAGCTCTACCTTCTATCAGAGGACGTCTGTGCAAGACAATCTTGCAGCCAATCAATGCCAGTGCTAATCTGGCAGGATAAAGCTGTGTATTCCCTTCCACCTCAGGGGGCTGCCTTCGCTGCCTGTGCAACTCCCCACCACCTGCCAAGAAAAGACCAGACTTGGCTTTGTGATACAGTAGTATGGGGAATAAGGCAGTGGGCTGCCAGGCTAGTAAAGGGAATCATGCTCAAATTAAACAGAAATGTTCTCTATTTGTGTTGCTGAGAAATAAGAGAAAGGTCTCTCTGTATGAATTGCAGTATCTGAGCTAGCTTGGTAGGCTGCGTGGTAACACTTGTCTCTGATGACAGCAGGCATCTAACATGCCATAGGTTTAACACTCTCAGGCAGTGCGCTTTCCTCCTGGTATTGGTTTCTGGGAAGGATGAGCTGTCACCACTCTTGATGTGTGTAGAGAACAGAGGTCTCCTGAGATAAGGTTGTTCATTATGCTTCCTGAAGAACCATTAAATTTCTATCAGTGCAATGTGATCTACTCCTTGTGGTAGAGACATTGTTTTCTGAGCCTTTTCTTCTAGCCTAACCTCCACTTCTGTGATTTTTAAAAACTGTTTTTTTAATCTTCAAATAGCAGGAATATAGAAATATGTAAGCAGTAATAATGCAGTATTTTCATGCAGAATCTCACAGTGACAAGATGAAAAATTATGCATTCTTATTTCATTCTCTGGTATGTATAAGCCTTTATAAAATGAGACTTAATTCATATCATGTTGCTTTGTATAAATTTGCAGGATTTTGGATGCAGTGCTCCATTTGTAAAAATACATCAATATTGTCCCAGTATTTCAAGATGATTTTTAGTATTACATGATAATAACTGTAAGAATCTTTATTTTGGTTGAGGTTGTTTAGGCTGCTTCATCTAAACAATTAAAAGTTTGTTTTAGTAATGGAAAACCAATTGAAGTAAATATAAGCACTGATAAATTATATGAACCTGAGACCTATATGCATGCTATGTAGTATCAATCATTGAATTTGTGATTCTGTAAAACAAAAAAAGGGTGGGTTTTTTTGTGAATAACAATAGTATTTTGTGTACGTTAGCTATATTTTTAGATGCAGTAATATGTTCAGAATTAGCCTTACACTCTGAAATGTTATTGGCTGTTGAAAAGTAAAAGGACTGGGACATCATTTTAGTGTGCAACTTTTTTAATATTTGTAGAAAACTATATAACAAAATTAATTACAGAAAGTTATTCAGGTAGATATAGTTTTTGTGACAGTGTATGTAGTAACTTTTACAG
>WTSP01136472.1:0-10807 GCA_025331215.1 Actenoides lindsayi | reverse complement strand
CCTCAGACAGAGTGAAACAGCACATATAAAAAAAATTAAATTTAAAAAATAATATAAATTGCAAACTTAAACAAAAATTTTTTTTTTTTTTTTTTTTTTTTTTTTTTTAATGATTATTTATGGGCCAAACAGATCTTGAATTATTTTGCACAGATTCAATGTAACTTGGTTATGTGATGGATACACTTGACACCTTAACAAAACTAGCAGTAGTTTGGTACAGGTTCCAAAGAAGGCAAAGGTCTGAGCTGTAGCTGGGCCAAGAACTCCTCTAGTTTCAATCTGTTTTTTGAAAACCCACAAAGAAGCAGGGTGACAGCGTGAGTATTGACACATATCAACCATGTGATTAACAAATGAAAAACATCTGGCTTTTCTAGGACTAATTTTTCAAAGAACAAAAAAGTTTGTAGGTACAAGTCTCATGCATACCTTTCCAATCATATGTAACTTGACTACCAGACAACCACGAAGTAAGCCTTCTTTGAGCTCACCCTGATAAGCAGTGTGGCTGCATGGTGGTGATCTCCCCTGAGCTTGGACACTTCTCAAGATTGCTCCTTGAGGCAGAGAAATCTTTTTCTGATGGCAGATCTTTGGTAAGAAACCAGTATCACACATAACCTTGTAGTATGGTAACTTCGATTTGCACCTTGGTCTCTTTGATTTTGTCTTGATAGTTTTGAATCCTTGTTCAAATGGTTGTGCTCTACGGTAAGAGTAAACCTTGCCATTGAACTTTCATAAGTCACACTTTTACAACACCACATTAAAACCACTTTCGCTAATAGCTTTGACGGTGATTCTTTAAGTGATCTAAATCACCCATTTACAACATACCATCTAAAATAATTTAAAAATTAGTGTAAGATTCATGTTTGAATGTGTTCAGAGATGAAAGAAGCTTGAATGCGTGACTCACACATCTTGGGCAAGGCTCCTGTGTAGTCAGCTATGAATAAAAGTAATCTTGCCACTTCCAGATGAGTAAAAACTAAAGCATCTCTTTATGATTATACTCTCCTTTTTAGCAAGCATGGCCAGTGAGTGAGCAAGTATGTGAAATAATCAAATAGGGTAAAAGCCCTAAACTTGGTGGTTTTTGAATAAAGTCCAGTATCCAAGTCCAGCGTGGGTTAATCTGTCTCCTTGTGACAGAAAACAGGTGGTTCTATGACAACTCAGTATTCCAAAATGCTCTCCAAACGCTTCATGGCAGTGTCACCTTATGTCAAATCCACAAGCAATCAGCTGTGAGCCCATGTAACTGTATATGCTTTTTTGTAAGAAGGGGGGATAGGATACAGATGTCCTGTTTCCTGGATTAATCACTAGATGAGTTGCAACCTTTGGAATCCCTGTAGTTCAGACTATTTCCAGGTCCTTTCTCTGTCGCATGAGGATCAGATGCAGTAAGTATACCAGACTTTACTATCCCAGCTAGCTTTCATTTGTTAAAATCCATTATAATAGGAACTTACGATTTATTTGAAGAACAGCTATGGAATTATTAAATTTTACTTATGATTTTCACTTCATGTAATTTATTTTTTTTTTCCTCAATGCCATAATTGTCTCTGTTTATAAATATATATGCTCCACAGTTTCTTTGAAGTGTAAATTGTCTTTCAGTTTCTTAGTCTTGAAACGTTATGACACTTCTTTTCTTTGAAGCATCTATGGGCATAAATATACTCAGGCAAAGTGAATCCACTTAGTCCATCAACATTCTTATTATATTTTTTCTTTCCTACATGCTTCTACAAAATATTGTGTATATATTTCATATATTTCAAATTTTACTGGAATTGCACTATTATACAGTATGGAATCATTCTGGTTGGAAGAGACCTTTGAGATCAAGTCCTACTGTTAACCTAGTACTTCCAGGTCACAACTAAACCATGTCCTGAATGTTACATCTACATGTCTTTTAAACACCTCCAGGGATGGTGACTCCACCTCTTCCTTGGGCAGGTGGTTCACAGGCCTTGACAACCCTTTTCAGGAATAAATTTTTCCCAGTATACAACCTAAACCTCCCCTCTCACAACTTGAGGTCATTTCCTCTTGTCTGATCACTTACGATATTATCTGTGATACCAGTCTGACCTTGCCCTGGAATTTGCTACAGCAGGGCTGCTTGAAGAGTAGATGGGCTATTACCTTGTATTAAATGGAGTCTATTGTCTTCCGTGATGGAGTTCTTTGTTCTTAGACCTTGTCTTAAAATCATTGCAGTATTCTTTGACAGAAAATGTTTAGTAATGATATGAGTCATTTCTGTGTTAGAACCACAGAAAGTGGATCTGGAAGCAAATATGTAGTCATTTCTTATTTCTTATATATTAGTAAAAGCTCATTTTAAAGATATCCAGTTATGAAGATAGTGCAACCTTCCTATTTAATTAACTTCAAATTTTGATATCCTTACTTTTATAACCAGTATCTAAGAGTCCTTTGTTTAAATATTCTCTATCTTTCTATAGGAGACATGAAAATCATTCTTTACTGTTTGTCATTTTTGAGCTAGGTTATCATGCTTTCTTCTCCTTTCTGGTCTATTAAAGTCAAAATGGTTTTTTTTCCAATTTACTTAATAGATTTTTTTTGTTGGGTTTTTTTCATGTCAGCAGTGATCAATAGCAAAACCAGCTTTAATTTCAGTTCCAAACTTCTAGATGCGTGTCTTTTTCTGGAAGTAGATATTTTTTTCTTGATGCAACTTCAATATTTGCTCTAAGATCAATTTCTAGAAAGCATTATGTTCACCTCAAGACCTCTAAAATGTAGAAAGTGAAAATTTACTTTTTCCTTTAATGACACAAAATATTCTCCTTAAAAGCAGAGAAACATATCTATGATATTGCCATAAATGTTTCTGGCAATAAATGCATTTTATTCGTTATCTGAAGCTCCTGATAAACCTAAAAAATCAATTAAATGCTTTATCAATTTCTAGTATGTGACACATTGTTAAAGCATCATAGCACAAAAAACCAATCACTTCTTGTGGTAAAACGGTCAATACCATATGGTTTTATTTCTATTGATTTTAGGAGATACATACCTGAATTTTATTTTTGAAAGCAGAGAAAGCTTAATGTAGTTGTGAACTCCAAGTTTTTTGTTCTATAACACTTTCCCTGTTCTTGTTATGTAAGTCATAGTTAACCAAAGTCTACAGAAAGTATTGCCTAAAATCTTGAAATATCAACTACACAGCTCAGTCTTTGGTCTTCTTTTCAAATCACATCTTTCAAACTTTGCAAGGACCACAGTCCTTGTCACTGTTTAATTAAGAAATTCTTCATCAGGCTAACTACTGTTAGGAGATTTCACAATTATCATGTGCCTTAGTGCCATTAAATCACAGGCTGTCTGAACAGTTAACATATAGTATATATATATTTTCATCTTCAATACTGAACTGGATGTCTAACTTTTCACCTTTTACTGTGAGAATCATTCTGCCCCATTTTTGATTTTGCTTTCTATGCATTGTCTGGTCTAAACTACTAAAGCAAACATGCTACTTCTCATGATTGTTCCCTTTTTCTCTTGACTTTATGTACAGCTATTTCAGTACCTTTGTAAACAAGGATAGCTATTTTCCTGTCCATGGCAAAGTTCACCACTTCCAAGTTAACTGTTACTCTTACACTCTTGCACACAGCACAGTTTACTGAATCACTGACAGCAAACAAGCCTGGAGCAAGGACTCAGCTTTGAAGACTGCCTTGTACAATACATTTTTATCTCAATAAAGCTGCTAAACATGTACATTTAATACTTCAACTGGGTAAGACTGCATATGTATTTAGGAATAAATATACATTGACTATATGTTCTGTGACTATGTATTTATTGATTATGCTAATGATAATATATATCTATATTAAATAGTGGTACAGTATCCATGATACCACAACATATCTTTGTATTTTTACTAAAGCAAGACCCAATAAAGATGCCCTTCAGTCATTTCTTTTTCTTTGTACACCAGCAAAATTATCTTAGGCATTAATAATTTCTAATCCTCAGGTGTATTCTGATAGCCTAGAAATAGCAAAAAGACAGGTTTAATTAGCTTTGAAAATTATCCATAATTGTATTTCATTGGTTGGATAAAAAAAAACAAAACAAAGGCAAGCATGGGATAATGGTGTCCTTTGGTAATGCAAAGCTCTGTAACTTTTTTTCTTTTTCTGCAAATATTCTAAACAATTTTTTAAAAATATGTTTTTTGTCAAAAATAATAAAGTCAGTGTTGCATGTGAACAGAATGGTTAAACAACTTAAATAAACAGAACATTTCAATTACACACGCTCATTTGTAGCAGGGATTAACTTAAAAAGCAATCTTTTCCTAGTCTTATTAATTGTGAATTAGGCCTTTAACGGAGAAAAAAAAGAGTAGGATGTGTGCTATGAAATTGAAACAGCACAGTCAGAAACAAAAAAAAGTTTATCAGCTTTTGCTCACATGAAGACATTAGTGGTGTCATTAATTCTTACTTACAATTAGTTGTTGGTATCATTTAAAGAAAACAATGATCCATATGAAGGTCATTGTACTATGGGAAACACTCTGTTAAAGTAAGCAGCTTAGACTTGCATCCTGGTTTCCTTATTTTTTGTTGTTGTTGCTATTTGTTTGTTTTTAATTAAATGGGTTTTCAGAGAATAGAACAGGTCCTATTCTGATCCCTTTGTCCATGTAAGGAAAATTAGCAAAGTTCTGATCAAGATTAACCTGCAGGGAATTATCCCTCTATAAAATAATTCCTTCAAGGTAATAAAGGCAAAACTACCTGTGTGCTTCAACAGTAAATCCTTTTCAATATTCTAGACCAGGAGGATATGCATAAGAAAAGCTAAAATTCACTTGTGCATTATTATTAAAAAAAAATTAAAAAAAAATTTACATGGTGAGTAGGAGATCAGTTTAAAATTTATGAGAATTCAATCTGATTTACAGACAAAAATTAACATAAAATGATCATAATATTTCAAGTTAGCATTTGTCAGGTATATTTTGACTTAGGTGTTGAATTTCAATCAATCTATACTTTTCAGATTTATTTTTTTTAATAACAACAAAAAAGTAGGTCAGCAGAGTTTTTTGCCTACAGTAAGAAGTGTATTCTTGAATTACTTCGTAGTTACATTTACTATTTCATGGTTGTTTATCAATATAAGGAGAAAATCCATGCTATTGCAAACACTCTACACTATTACACAAAGGCTAATCTTAACAATTCTAACAGTAAACCTTAATATTTCTTGTTTCTTGAAAGATGAGCTGATTCACTTACCTGGATATGAGATTACAACACATACGACACTACGGCTATTTTTGTAATTGTCTAACAGACAAAGCCTTTCAGAAAAGAAGTGTTGAAAAGTTAAAGTCAAAAAGGTATATTGAAGTGAATTGTGATACTGGTAAGTTGATCTCAAAAGGTAGATTTATTTTTTTTTCTGATTTTTGAGTATCAAGGTAATACAAGGTCTTCAACTGTCTTAAAATCAGTGATTCATCCACTTTAGCTCTTGAAGTTTGGTATTCTATAAACATCTACATTGGGTTGAATTTGACTGGCTGCCAGGTGCTCACCATGCAGCTCTATCACTCCTTCTTCATCAGCAAGACAATGGGAAAAAACGCAACAAAAAGCTCATGAATTGTGGCAAGGACAGGGAGATTACTTTATACCAACATGGACAAAACACTCTAGATGTGGGGAAATTAATTTGTCACCAATTAAACAGAATAGAAGAAATAAAGACAGAAATGAAAACACCTTCCTCCCACTTGTCCCTTGTTTCCAGGCTCAACTTCACTATAAACTCTACTTCCTTCCTCTTCATAGCTCAGGGAAATGGAGAATGGAGTTTATGATCAGCTCATAATGCTTTGCCTCTTCTGTTCCTTCCTCTTTATTCCATTCTCCTGCTCCAGTGTGGGGTTGCTCCCATTAGGAACTTCCTGAACTTCTCCACTGTGGGTCCTTCCCACAGGCAGCAGGTCTTCAGAAACTGTGCCATCAAGGGTCCTTTTCAGGGGGTATAGTTCTTCAGGAATGGACTGCTCAGTGTGGTTCCCCTATGGGGGTCAAAGATCCTGCCAGCAAACCTGCTTCAGTGTAGGCTTCTCTCTTCACAGGGTCATAATTCCTTCCAGAGCCTGGTCCAGCACAGGTTTTCCATGTACTTCAGACTGGATATTTGTTCCACTGTGGACCTCTATGGGATGCAGGAGAACAACTTGTGTTACCTTGGCCTTCACTATAGGCTGTAAATGAATCTCTGCTCTGGTGCCTGCAGCACCTCCTCCCTCTACTTCTTCACTGACTTTGATGTCTGCAGAGCTGTTTCACATGTTCTCATTCCTCTGCTGTTGTGCAGCAGTTTTTCCCCCTTCTTAATTATGTAATCACAGAGGCATTAACAACCATCAGTGATTGTCTCAGCCTTGGCCAGCAGCAGCAGATCTGTCTTGGAGTTGGCTGGGACTAGCTCTGTCTAACATGGGGACTGTTTCTGGTGTTCTCTTACAGAAGCCACCTCTGCAATCCCCTCTGTGACCAAAACTTTACCACAGAAACCCAATACAGTATCACATATGTCAATGTGCCTTGCTGGATTCTTAGGGAACGGCTTCCCATTAGTAATATTGAAATATTGCCTGGGCTGAAATTATAAAACCTGAGAAAGGAAGAGGTGATAGTACTGCCTAATGATGTGTTACACTGGACTGTGAGGTAATTCTCTCCTCACTCCTCTTTTCTTCTGATTAGACAAATATTAGTGGTTAATTACCATCTTTAAAATTAATTTCTTACTTTGTTAAAAAAAAATAAACATGGTAACATCAATTAAAAATCACAATTATTTTTTTTTTTAATATGAAGCAGACAGAACTTAGTCTTAAATAAGAAGTTAAATTAGATTATGGCATCTTCTTTTCTCTCTTCACTTTGTAGTCTATAACACTGATTTTCCTGTGTCTTTATGCTGTGGGATGATTTTCTTAATGCCACAGATGTTAATCATGTATCTCGTTTCTAATTCCAATGCAGACATTGTAAATCACAACAAAATCATTAATGAAAGACTAGGTCAACTATCTTCAATAAATTATCTTCAAAGAGCAGTTCACCGCATTTGTTCTTTAGTTTTCATTAGGTCTATTGAAGTTTTAAGTACAATCTTCTGCAAGTGAAATTTGGCTTTTGTTGAGACCTACCTTGTGAAGGTGTACAAGCTCAGATATTCTACAAATGTTAAATTGTAGCGCAGCTGAATTGACTGTTTTTTGAAGATGGATGGAAATCATAGCATTTATGCACTGACTACTCTTTTGCCTGGCTGTAGGATATGACTGAAAATACTCAGTTTCTGTACTTTATCATTAGATAAGAACATAAAATGGAATCTTTTGAATTTTCCATGTTAAGAACTTAACAGTGGTATAAAATAATGAATGTATCGCATTTATTTTTTCATGAACAGATTAATAATGTAATTCATCTGAAGAAATTTAAGCAGACTCTTGCAGTACAAGACATTTATTGTACAGTAATTCTCACTATGAACCAAACACATATTAAGGGCATACCCATACCATGACGGCGGCTCCCAAAGAGTGGTTGTCAACGGATCGGTATCCAAGTGGAGACCAGTGATAAGTGGAGTCCCTCAAGGATCAGTACTGGGACCAGCTTTGTTTAACATCTTTGTCAGCGACATGGACAGTGGCATTGAGTGCACCCTCAGCAAGTTTGCCAATGGTACCAAGCTGTGTGGGGCGGCTGACACACTGGAGGGAAGGGATGCTATCCAGAGGGACCTTGACAGGCTGGAGAGGTGGGCCCATGCCAACCTCATGAAGTTCAACAAGGCCAAATGCAAGGTCCTCCATCTGGGTCGGAGCAATCCCAAGCACCAATATAGGCTGGGCAGTGACTGGCTTGAGAGCAGCCCTGAAGAAAAGGACTTGGGAATACTGGTGGATGAGAAGCTCAACATGAGCCATCAGTGTGTTATCGCAGCCCAGAAAGACAATCATATTCTGGGCTGCATCAAGAGAAGTGTGGCCAGCAGGTCAAGGGAGGTGATTCTCCCCCTCGACTCTTGTGAGGCCTCACCTGGAGTACTGCGTCCAGTTCTGGAGCCCTGTAATAACAGGAGGGATATGGATGTGCTGGAACGTGTCCAGAGAATGGCCAAGAGGATGATCAGAAGGCTGGAGCACCTCTCCTATGAGGACAGACTGAGAGAGCTGGGGTTGTTCAGTCTGGAGAAGAAAAGTCTCCAGGGAGACCTTATTGTGGCCTTCCAGTATCTGAAGGGGGCACACAAGAAAGCTGGAAAGGGACTTTTTAGGCTGTCAGGCAGTGATAGGACTAGAGGGAATAGATTAAAGCTAGAGATATGTCAATTCAGGTTAGACATTAGGAAGAATTTCTTCACCATGAGTGGGGGTGGTGAGACACTGGAACATGTTTCCCAGGGAGGTGGTGGAAGCCTGTCCTTGGAAATTTTTAAGACCAGGCTGGATGAGGCTCTGAGAAACCTGCTGTAATGGGAGATATCCCTGCCCAAGGCAGGAGGTTTGGAACTAGATGATCTTTAAGGTTCCTTCCAACCCTGACAATTCTATGATTCTATGATCTTTTGGTTCCTTCCTTGGAGCATCCAAGGAGGACTCTGTACGTTCTGCCTTTGATCCTGATCAGTGTATTCCTGAATCTGGTACCAGAATCCAGCTCCTGAATATCAGAATGCAGCCCCTGCTGCAGGACCTAGTGTGGGACACTCCGGGTTCCTACCATTGGTGGGGAGATGGGTTTGATACTGGTTTTGTATATGTTTGTAAATATTCCATTTTTATTATTATTATTTTAATTAAGTCTGTTCTAGTTTCCTTTTCTAAGCCTCTCTCCCTTACTCCCTTTCTCTTCCCCTGTGGGGAGGGAGAGGGGGTTAACAGAGAACATCTGTTATAGGTCTAAGGGGCCACCCTGACCCGAAACCATGACAAAGAGACACAACAAAATGGTGTTATACTCTGAAGGGACGTATTTTACTTAAGTCATTGTATTGTCAATTTTTGTAAACTATTGTACTTCATCATAGAATACTTCATAATATTTTACTTATCTCTCTAAATTAAAAGAGGAAATCTAACACCCTAAGTATTGTAGGAAAATTAATATATTTTGATTAAGAGTAATATATTACTGAAACCTAGCAAACACCTTTTGACATTACTGTCTAAAAACTTGGAAGAGCAAAACCTGTACATTTGGCATCATATAGTATTATGTATACAATCTGAGTGAGATCTATTCAGTTTAAGACTCATCAGAGAACATCTTTTTTACACTTTCTCTACCTTTAATATTTCCTGACTACATTTATTTCTGTTTTTCAAAATACAAGGGACATTCTCTTTCATTCATTAGCTCTCACCGACTTCTATTTCTCCTTTCTGCAGACTGGTAACTTTCCAGCTCTCCTTCATGCCTTGGAAGAAACATTCAGTTTATGAAAATTCATTCTTACCTTCCTTGGATAATTTATCTCATATAAAAGTTACCCTCTGTCTCAACTTCCCAAATAATTTCTGTCATCTGGGCGTTGGAGTGTAGGGTCTATAATTCCAGTCTCCACACTATTTATAGAAACACATTATGGCACCTTTTCCCCTTCCTCAGTATCTGACATGCATAGTGACATAAATGTCTTGGCTTCATGACCATGTTTAAGCTCCTCATTGTGATACCAGAGGCTGCTTCCGTCAGCACTTCCTCTTGCAGACTAAGTGATCAGCCAACTGACTAAAGACTTTTGTATTAAAGCAGTGATGTGATAAATGGGTTTGGCCTCAAAAAGACCTACCTATTCATCTCCTACACTTCCTGGAATTTGAAGATTGGTTCATAAGCTGCAATTCCAGTGCACTTATTTTTAAAGAACATTGGACTGAATATAACTATTGTCTTCATGAAAATTGATAAGGTCATGGAGAAAAGATTTGCATTTTGACATGAAAGAATAAAGAATACATAGAAAATATAACTCTGATCTCTGCTGTCAGTAACTTCCATTCCCGAGAAACATGTCAGACCCGGGTGATTTGTAACATCAGCCAGAGATACAGAGGTAGTGCAATCTGAACCAGACAGAACATGACAGAAACCTGTCATGACACTAGAAAACTTATGAAAAATTAAATATCTAATGATATAAATTTAAAATCTCTGCATTAATTATTTTTCAGCTTTATTAACCAGTCTTTAAAGAAACTATGTGGTGTGGAGAAACTTGCATCTACAGCACAAGGGGGCTCCCTACATTGAGCAGAATAAATTGGTCTTACCTGAGGCAGGTACTGTTCCCCTGTGACCTTAAGGCAGAATTTTTATGTTTAAGGGGTGGTCACTTTTCAGAAAAATAAAATAATTCATTACATCTGAAAAACCAGGAAGTCAATGACAGACAATAGGAAGCTGTAACATTATTTTTTGGCAGTATAATCCAATTTTTAAAAGAACCTTTCACTTTGCAGAGTCAAAAAATACAGGACAGATTTTAGTGTTATCCTATCTCTCATAAATGTATATTGCCTACAAATAAAAGCTCCCATATTCATATAGGAATACAAAAGTAAAAAAACCCCCAAAAACCAAAAAAAACCACAACTAACAACCTAAAACAAAAAAAAAAAAATCTTTCTCTAAGAACCTTGCTCTAAAAAACCCATCATTTCTAGCAGAACATAATTGTACATTATACC
>WTSP01136471.1:0-10865 GCA_025331215.1 Actenoides lindsayi | reverse complement strand
TTCCTAGAGATAGACACTATCCACAAGGTTATGAATTTCACAGTACGTTCTAACTCTACAACTACCCCTCTATTGTTATTACTTATTCAAAGATTAGTAAGACACTACCAGACATTTCATCTCCTGCTTTCACCGTTACTGAGGCGTTAAAGAAGGCATTAAGCACCTCCACCTTCTCTTCGTCTTTTATTACCATATTTTCTTCTGAATCTAGTAGCGGATGGAGGCCCTCCATGGCCTTTCCTTTATTATTAATGTATTTATAGAAATTTTTCTTACTGCTCCTCACCTCTAAAGCCAGAAACTTGTGAATCTCTGCCTGAAGATGGCCTCAGAGAGATGGATTTCTGAATTACTGTGCTTGATAAATGTTGTGTGCCTATATGAAAAGAAGAAGCTTGAGCAACTGAAGACAATTTAATTGTGCACTGATATTAAAACCCAAAGCAGACAGCATTATCTATGCCTCAGAAACTATTTCACATCCTTTGTATGCTTGTATGTTGTAATAGTGTATCCTACCTGCAGAATAGTTGCACAGCTCTGATTCGCACAACGGCAGACATATCACAAGGAGAAAAATGCTTAGTTTATACAGTTTATATTGGCCAGATGAAGAAGTGAAATATTTAATATGATCGATTTCATCTTGATATATATGTCTTCCACATTTTCTAGGCTTTCTTCTTTATAAGGTCTTCTTATTCTCACTTCTTATGTTATTTTAAAAACATTTTGGATACATGGGTAATTATATTTCAGTAACAAAACTGCTTTTGTGCATCAAAAAGACTTAAACATTGACTCATCATTATTAAGACCCAACATAACAATTACATTTTATAATTGGACAGATTTCCTTTATTATAACAGTAATTAAGGAGGCATCTATCAGTTCTTTTCTCAAATACACTTCCAGCCTGGGCTTAAAGATGGGAAGTCCATTTTATCTAAATATAAATAACTTGTAATTCTGAAACAGATATTTCCATCTTCACAATTTTTCCATTGAGTTTCTGGTACACCTTTTAAAAATCAAGTTTTTATTTAGTGCTTTTTTTTTTCTTTTTCTTTTTTTTTTTAACATGCTGATATTATATTAAGAACTACTTTCTTCAAAATATTCCAGTTTGATGAGTAGGAAAATGAATTAATCTTATTCAACAGAAAAAGTGAGTTCAGCACAGGAAAAGTCCTCAAGGTACTGTTGATAAATGAAGCATGGAAAAATTAAAGCTGTGTGGTACTTGCTGCATAGTGTCTTGAATCATCTGTTTCACAGCCATCAGCATTAATTTTAATAGGTTTAATACTTTTATGGTGGTTGTAGAAGAAGTAATTACACTAAGAGGGAAATAAGGATTTTCTTTATTTATTTATTCATTTATTGCTTGTTGATGTGGCCTGTGCTTAGTTTTCAGTATAGCATTTTTTTGGGATTTTTTTTTGGTATTGTTATTGTTGAGTTTTGTGTTTTTCTCTCAGAAATGTGGTGGATTTCAACACATTGAAATTGAATAGCTCTTAAGAGGTTACATAATAATGTTGAGATGGTGATCTGTATGTGGAATAAGTCAAGTTTATGTATCAGGAGCAGCAGCAGAATCTTTGGTTTAAAAAATTATTGCAAGTAACGACTGAGACTATAGACTCAGTCATAGCAAAGTAATTCTTGGATTCTACACAAATCTAAAAGAGACTGTTCAAAGGTAAAACAAACACTTTCATTAGCGGAATAACCCAGTTCATATAAATTTGAACAGGATTTAAGCAAATGGTCATTTCCAAACTTCTGCTAGAACAATAGCCCCTTGGTCTGGGACAGGACCACATCCCTGGGTGTCAGGCACAGTGCAGGCTGAGCCCGCAGTAGAGTCATTGCACATGTAGGGTCTGGGTCTCCAGCTGGGTTCTGGCAGGTTGGCAGTCAGAACAAGTGCCAAGTTCTTGGGGGTCCATGTAGTTCTGGAGGGGAAATCACTGTTGCGTGTGTGCGTGTACGTGCATGCATATGTGAGTTAAAAGAGAAATCTTTGGACAGAAATCTATGCAACAGAAACAAAAAAAGTCTAGGTTATGTATCACTGGACAGTGTGCTGGTGGTCTTCTTGCTGCCCCACCGGAACTCTACCTTGACAAATGGTGCTGCATTATAGACTTGGAGATTGTGCCAGACACAATCTTTTGTATCCTCTCTACAACACCAAGCATTTAACAATATTCACTGTGCTCTTATGAATACTGAACATAGGATTTTGCTGATAAGAAGCAATTTAGATGCTTAAAAGAAGTAAGACTGCTATGGTATTAGACAGAAGGCTATAAAATCTGAATCTGATTGAAATAGTAAGTGGACTATGCTGATTTAATTATTGGTCCTGTGGTTGGAGTTATATATACACTAATTAAAACTGTATTTACCTGCTTACAACACCCCATTCCTCCTTGAACAAGAGACTACTCTTAATGTATTGAAGAGCAGATAGCTTAGCACATCTGTGCAATTACACTTTTAAAAAGGAGGCAAACATTTTATAGCCTACATGATAAACACATCAGTAAGTCTTTCAGAAAACCAACTAGAACAGAATGAAAAGCTTTGGGTTAAAAGCTGAACAGACTTAATATAGCAAGTTAAGAATGGATATTATTCACAGAAGTGGAAATTAATGTAAAATGCTTTTGTTCAAGTGCAACTGCTAGCATCTGATCTGAGGAATTCACAAGCTCCACAATCATGGTAGAGACCACAAGATCATTTGCAAATATTTTGTTGCAGATACTTCAGGACATTTGAAAAGCTTAAATGTCAGAGCTGCTTACAAAGATAGTAATCTATGCCTGCTTTTCAGTAAGTGAACTTTTCATTTAAGAAGAAAAATTAATAAACCAGAAATATCTTCATGGTTTGATTTAAGTGTTTGTATGTTTGGCAATAAAAGAAGAAGAAAAATAAAATACATCTCTATCCAGTGAGTTCAAATAACCTACTTTCATATAAACTGTTTTAATTTTTTTTTGAGACTGAACAGCCAATGCAAACATGATGTACAAAAATACACCACACATTTTTAATTATCTCCTGAATTGTTTCATCCTTTGTATTAAAGTAAATAAAGAGTTCAAACCAAGAGTTTTCACCCTGAAACACAAAGGTGAAATTATGCTGTCACTTACTGATTTTACACTGGGGGGGTTAATTTTTCATTTGGTAATGTAATCTGACAGTCTTTTATTGAGCTACAGTTGAGGACATAATTTCATTTGAAAAGTGACTGTGAAGAGTTCAGAAAAATGAAGTCACTTTATGCTCACTGTGAGTGGCATATTATTAAAAAGAAAAAAATAATATGGCCAATTTCAATTGTTCTAATTGTTCTAACGGAAGTTTAATCAAGTCCCCTACTCTACACAATAGCAAGAAATTAGGAAACGTGCTGAGTGTATAGCTGTCATCTTTTGACCTTCCCTGTATGTTTGGAAAGTCTTCTTTCAAAGAAATGTTTCCACTAGATTAAATAAAACAATGTAAACTGTACATGTATTAGAGCTAAAAGTGCATATTGTAAAGTCAATTTCACTGTCTTAAATCTAATAAGGTGATAACTTTGGGGGTTTTATATCATTTCAGTTCATACAAATAAAAAACTCGTCCATATGAATAACTCATCCATACAAGTAACAGTCCATACATGTGAAAAACAACTCCCTTACTTGTGGCATTCCATGAAAATGCAGTCCATGAGTCGATTTGTGTTGTCTTTCTTTTAAAATACTTATATTCCAAAGGGGGAAAGTCTTTTCCAAGTAACATAGTCTATAATACTATTGTGGATTGACCCTAGCTGGTAGCTAAGCTCCCACTCAGCTGCTCACTCACTCACCCCTGGAATTACTCACTGCAAGAAGATGGATACCCAGTCATTCCCCAGTCACTGGCTAATTCGGAAGAAGTTCTCCCTCCCCTACCAAGTTTTACTGTTTAACATTATAATTCAGGAATATCTGTTTGGTCAGTTTCAGTCAACTGTCCCATCTGTGTCTCCTCCCAACCTTATTCTCACCCTCAACTGTCTTTCTGTGGGGGAAGCATGAGAAACAGAGAAGGCCTTGATGTTGTGCAAGCACTGATCAGCAAGAGATAAAACATCCCTATGTTATCAACACTGTTTTGGTAGGCAGTTTAAAACACAGCACTATACAGACTGCTGTGAAAAAATTTGACTTCATCCCAGCCAAACCCAGTACATATATACATCAAAAGAAAAGAAACAAAACAAAACTCACTCTCCCATACCCCTGCCAAAAAAAGAAATCCTGCTCAAAAATGGAGTTGTAAGTTATTAGAATCATAGCTAATTTTATATGTCCACAGCTTTTCCTGAAGAGATGGAACATCAGCTAACAGAAGAAGGGTATTATTATGAAGATCTACAGAAGGTATATCTATTCTGAACAATATTAATGCACTAAACCCTATTTATACATATACACACTTGTGCACATGCTATATCCTTTATGTGGAGTACAAATGGATATTGTCTTACCTGAATGCAGATATAAATGGAAAATGTCCATAAGACACCTCAAACCCTGAATTACAATCTATGTCTAGATTTAGAAGATGAAGAAAAACTTAAGAAATATTCTAGTTTTCCAGCAGGACCATTTTTGATTATTGTACAAAATAGCAAAAAGTACATAAAGCAACCGGTGACACTCACCTTGCTCCTCTGTAAAATAGGATACAATCATAGCACAGTCTCACCTTTTGGGTGGATACCTTCATAAGTTAGTCTAGAATATTTGACTCCTCCTTGAGTAATTTTCGAGAAGATGCAGTTTACTACATTGCAAAAAAAGTGCATAAAATTCAACCATCTATTTATCTCTTCTCTTAATAAGATGATAATTCTCATTTTCTACAAATTTCCACAGCAAAAATTTATTCATTTTTATACAAAGCAGTGGGATGTGGGTGAGGTCTTGTCCCTTTCCATTTTATTGTGCAACATTTTAGAAATATTTTGACCTTTAGAAGTATTTTGACATTTGTAAAGTCCCTGGGGACTGGAAGAAGGGACACATTACACCCATTTTTAAAAAGGGTAGAAAGGAGGACCCTGAAAACTGTCACCCTGTCAGCCTCATCTCTGTGACTGGGAAGATCATGGAGCAGATTCTCCCAGATGGTCTAACAAGGCAAATAGAGGACAGTGGGGTGAAGAAAGACAGTCAGCATGGCTTCATCAAGGGCAGGTCCTGCCTGATGACTCTAGTGGCTTTCTATGATAAGGTGACTACCTCCGTGGACAAGGGACAACCTATAGATGTATTATATCTGGACTTCTGCAAGGCTTTTGACAAGGTCCCCCACAACATCCTACTTGCCAAGTTGAAGAGGTATGGATTTGATGGGTGGACTGTTCAGTGAATAAGAAATTGGCTGGATAGTCGCATCCAGAGGGTGGTGGTCAATGGCTCAATGTCCAGATAGAGATCAGTGACAAGTGGCATCCCTCAGGGGTCTGTATTGGGACCTGTACTGTTTCATATTTTTATCAATGATATTGACAGTGGGATCAAGTTCACCATCAGCAAGTTCGCAGATGACACAAAGCTGGGTGGTGCTGTCGACAGGCTGGAGGGACGGGATGTCATCCAGAGGGACCTGTATAAGCTGGAGAGGAGGGTCCAGGTGAAACTCATGAGGTTCAACAAGACTAAGTGCAGGGTTCTACACATGGGTTGGAACAACCCTCACTAGCAATACAGGCTGGGAGACTAGGTGCTGGAAAGGAGCTCTGTGGAAAAGGACTTGGGGATGTTGGTGGATGAGAAGCTGGACATGAACCAACAGTGTGCGCTTGCAGCCAAGAGGGCCAATTGCATCCTGGGCTTCATCAAGAGAAATGTCACCAGCAGATCGAGGGAGGTGATTCTGCCCCTCTACTCTGCTCTGCTGAGACCTCACCTGGAGTACTGTGTCCAGCTCTGGAGCCCTTAACACAGGAAAGACATGGACCTGATGGAGTGGGTCCAGAGGAGGGCCACAAAGATGATCAGAGGGCTGGAACACCTCTCCTACGAAGCTGAGGGAGCTGGTGTTGTTCAGCCTGGAGAGGAGAAGGCTTCGGGGAGACCTACTAGCGACCTTTCAGTACCTGAAGGGGGCCTACAGAAAGACTGGGGAGGGGTTGTTTATGAGGGCCTGTAGTGAAAGAACAAGGGGTAATGGGTTTAAATTAGAGACGAGTAGATTTAGATTGGATATCAGGAAGAAGTTCTTTACATTGAGGGTGGTAGAACAGTGGAAAAGGCTACCCAGGGAAGTGGTTGAGGCCCCATTCCTGGAGATATTCAAGGTGAGGTTGGACAAGGCTCTGAGCAGCCTGGTGTAGTTGAGAGTATCCCTGCTCACTGCAATGGGGCTGGACTAGATGACCTTCGGAGGTCCCTTCCAGCCCTAGCCATTCTATGATTCTATGATTTAATTGTAAAATATCTATGTAACACAAACTTTATGAAAGGAATAAAAGTAGTTGTTTCTGAAAGTAGGAGGCTTTTTCTCCCCTCATATGCTGAGTAGTCACCCTATATTGTCTCATTGTAATGCGTAAGAGCAGTAGAAATCCTGGTGGACTGCGTACAAAATCAACCATCTGCCATTGTGTGACTTTTGGTGCACTATACTTTCTTACTGCTATCTGTTCTATCTGAATATATGAACCAAATATTAAAAAGAGGGATCACAATGTCTTATCAGCGTAATTCAAACAGTGGCTTGAACAACATGTAGTTCTTAGGGAAGAAAATAGAAAATACAGTGTTGTTACTGTTTGGAGAGTTAGTGTCACAACATCATAATTTTGATCATGTAGGCAGAGAGTTTGTTTATCTAAGTGAGTCTTGGGTCACAGACAGCTGAACCTGGGCTACGGTAGTGTTGGAGGAGGACAGTAGTGCCTGTCATTTATGTAGAATATTAGACCAGAAACTGAGGGCTACTAGTGACTCCACACTTCAAATACTCTTCTGAAATGTCTTTTACTGAGTAGATCCTCGCTGCTAGTCATGATATATCTATCTACTTAGATGTCTGTATATCTGTTTAAAAAAGTTTCTGTGTGTCACAGAAATAATTTAGAAGTTCACAATTTCAGTACAACACCCGGTGACACCTTGCTCCTCTGTAAAATAAGATACAATCATAACACCGTCTCACCTTTTGGGTGGCTAACTTCATAAGTGACTCTGGAATATCTGGGCTCCTCCTTGAGTAATTTTCAGGAAGATGCAGTCTAATACAACATGAAGC
Organism: Actenoides lindsayi; assembly: GCA_025331215.1. Taxonomy (NCBI): domain Eukaryota; kingdom Metazoa; phylum Chordata; class Aves; order Coraciiformes; family Alcedinidae; genus Actenoides; species Actenoides lindsayi. The sequence goes on along the minus strand of WTSP01136471.1, from coordinate 3,547 downwards.
TATACATAAGAAGCACAAGTAAAATAATAATAAAATGGTATATTTTATTGAATTTAAAGGGAAAAAAAAGTAAAGAAACTAAAACATGCAATTTGAAAAGATTGAACAACTGGCAGATAGTTGCAGGATTTTCTAGTAGACCTACATGCTCCTTAGGTTGAAGCAAAAGAGAAAATAGACCTACATGCATTGGTTAATCACAGAACTGTGTGCCATAACTAATATCTGGTTTATTCCTGGCATCATTTACTGTATAGCAAAAGATATTTTCATCTGCATTATTTCAAAGAGAGAGATGAAAGTATTAATGAAATCATACAGGACTTTAATTATGACATTGTATATGGAACACTTATTGTAAGAAATTCTGACCTTTACATTCAAGAAATATTTGCTCAAACCGAGCTGGGGGGAAAAAAAGACCTGTGAAGAGACCTTGTTTTGTGAGCAGACTAGAAGAGTTTAACATAATAATTGAAACTTAGAGGAAACACAGTCTTCTAACTACCTGAGTAACTACTTTGAGCCTCTAAAAGAGACAAAAATAAGAAAAAATATATTACACAGGAAGAAAAACTTAGTACATCAATTAATTTCTAACTAACAAGGAATAATAAACTAACACAGAATTGTTGTAGATGAATATGAAAATGAACACAGAAACTTATCATTGGAAAGATGAACTTCTAAGTTTGAAGTAACGTCTATTAAGTGTTGGATAATTACAAAATTTAATTAGTTTGAAACATATACTGAATTGTATGCTGAATTATTTAATATGATCATATGACAAAACAGTTTTTTTTTCTTGTTACATTGTAAAGACAAGGGTATATATTCATATGGAACAGAATTTTTAGAGGTTTTGTAATTAGGTATTTTGATTTTTATCCTACATTGCCTAGAGAGGATTTGCTGAAAAGCACTAGAAAACAATTCCTCAGTGATCTTTTTAAGGAGCCAGTGAGGGAAAAATGTTGAAGTCATAAAGTCTGATTTGCTTCAAGCTAATAAGTCTTTGTCAGGAACATAATAACCCTCTTTAACATTTACTGGATGCTGAAGCACTGTTGAGTCATATATATTAATTCATAAGCATGTTATTATAAAGGAAAAACTGTCAGAATAAATGAGAATCACTTCATAGGAGATCAAAATAACATCCTTTTTTATCTTAAGAAAATTTGTTTAACAACAGAAAATACGTTTAAAAACATGTTCCATATAAAAATAGCAAATAATTTTTAAAACATAAGGCCTTTACAACATGCTAAAGAAGTTGTCTGCCTCAGGTTACAAAATCACGTGAAAGCAATAAAAAATTAAAAGAAAATAAATATATGGATTAGACATTTTATCACTAAGCAAAAGCTATATTATTTTCCAGAGTCTGTAAAACTGATTTTAATTTGGGTAAATGAATTAATCCTCTTGCTGCACATACACATAAATGAGAGAAGAAAATTGAGAAAAATATATTTGTTTAACAAGATATTGATTCTTTTATACAACACTGTTCAAGGAGAAAATAGTTCACCCTTCATGATAATGTGTTTGTTTTTTCATTGCAGCCTTCCAGGTCTACATGCACTCATCACTTAACAGCAAATGTTTTTCATAGTAAAAAGGCAGTTCAACTCTCACAAGGCAACTCCTATGGGCTCTGGGAATTACATCAGAATGTTACCAGGAGTAAATCTGGAAAATCAGGAACAAGAAAACTGTACAACGAGATCTTTTTCTACCAAGATGCACGAGGTATTCATACTGGATCTGGGCATAAATGTCAGGGGAAAACAAAGGTGATGAAATAATCAAATATCTGTGATTTCTACAAGGAAACCGTGACTGGGCTTTTATGTTTCCTCATCATTTTTCACGATGCTTTTTTTAATCTCCCTGGAATCATATTAAGTCCTGATATTGGTCGCCTTTTCTCTAAACAGTACATAATTATTAATACTGTGTCACTAGACATAATTTGCCTGTTCCATACCTCATGCTGCTTTATACATCATAAAATAAAAATGTTAACAGGGATAGAAACTAAAGATAAGGTAATAAAACAGATTACCAGCTCAGAGGAAATGCCTGTTATAAGGGACAGAAAAATAAAAAGTGGAGATTGTTAATATTAAAGAAATTGATTAAAACTATAACAGCTTCTTGTAAAAACCAAGGTTGAATCCTGCACTCAGTCCCTCTTGGATTGAATAACAAGCTCAAAACTGATTCAAAACACTAATAGTGTTTTGATTTAAACAGCCTTATTTTTTTTTGATTTTGAAAATCAGACTAAGTAATATTCCAACTGTTCAGAAGAGTGATATAACTATACAAAAAGAAAATCAGTGACCTAGATTTACACAGAATCACACACAGAATGGTAGGGTTTGGAAGGAGCCTCTGGAGATCATCAAGTCCAGTCCACCTGCCAAAGGAGGCTCACCTAGAACAGGTTACACAGGAGCTCATCTAGATGGGTCTTGGAAGTCTCCAGAGAAGGAGACTCTGGAGACTCTGCCCTTTCTGGACAGCCTGTTTCAGGGCTCTGTCAATGTCACAGTAAAGAAGTTTATCCATATGTCCAGGTGGAACATCATGTGTTCCAGTTTGTGCCCATTGCACCTTGTCCTATCACTGAGTACCTGAAAAGAGTACTGAAAAGAGACTGATCCCTTCTATTTAACACCTACCCTTCAGGTATGTATAAACAATGATAAGATCCCCTCTCGATCTTCTCTGCTCCAGGCCAAAGAGCTCCAGGTCTCTCAGCCTTTCTCTGTAAGAGAGATGTTCCATTCCCCTCATCATATTTGTAGCCCCTTATTGGACTCTCTCTGGCATTTCCCTGTGTCTCTTGACCTGGGGAGCCCAATACCCCAGATGTGGTCTCAGTAGGGCAGAGTAGAGAGTGAGGAGAACCTCCCTCAGTCTTCTGGACACACTCTTCTTAATTCACGTCAAGATACCATTGGCCTTCTTGGCTACAAGAGCACACTGCTGGCTCAGAATTAACTTGTTGTCCACCAAGACTCCTGGGTCCTTCTTCATGGAGCTGCTTTCCAACACGTCAACCCCTCACCTGTACGAATGTAAGGGTTATTCCTCCCCATGTGTAGAACTCTATACTTGCCCTTGTCGAAATTCATTATGTTCCCCTCCACCCAACTCTTCAGCCTGTCCAGGTCTCACTGAATGACAACACAACTTCCCGGTGCATCAGCCATTCCTCCAAACTTGTTGAGGGTATACTCCATCCTTTCCCTTAATATGTTGAACAAGACTGGGCCCAGTACTGACCCCTGGGGAGCCTTGCTAGATACAGGCCTCCAACTAGACTCTGTACCAATGATCACAACTTTCTGAGCTCTCTCCTTCAGCCAGTTCTTAATCCACCTCACTGTCCACTCATCTAACCCAAACTTCTGGAGCTCATCTATGTTATGCTTCTCTTATGTTATGGGAGACTGTCCTGGTTTGAGTGAGAACAGAACTAATTCTGTTCTGTAATTTTACTTTTCAGCTCAGTTCTTTTAATTAACTG
>WTSP01136470.1:0-10880 GCA_025331215.1 Actenoides lindsayi | reverse complement strand
TAAAGTTGCTTCTTTTGCCTGCTCTTGCTGAATTTGTGTGTTGCTGCATCTCTCCACTCTCAGGATTTACAGCGACAGTTAGTCCTGCTTTTATTCTTTCCTCATCCTCTTCTGAAGCACACTGTTGCAGAAGGGAGCTCTTGTGAGCCTGACTGTTCTTCTGGCTTTATCACCCAGACAGAAGAGCCTGAGGAAGGAAAATCCCTCCCTAGCCATGCAGTGGGCTTCAGCCAACAGCACAAGGGTGGGGAAGATTTTATCTTCAACCAGATTCCCACCCATGCCCCAAGCTGTTCCATTGTTTTTCATCTCTCCTGTGTCTCAAGAGAATCATTACTGCTTTGCTGGGGGGAACAACTGTCCCCCAGTTTCCTGTCAGAAAACAGCTGTTCATTTCTAGGAACTAACTGGTCCCTCTGTGCACAGTGTCATGCTTTGTCCATTTGGTGGATCAAAGAGCTGATCTTGGAAAGCAGCTGTGCTGGAAGCTGGCATAACCAACCACAGAATCACAGAATCATGGAAGTTGGAAGGGACCTATTGGTGATCATCTAGTCCAACCCCCCTGCCAAAGCAGGTTCATTGACAGCAGGTAACTGTGGTGGCTGCAAAGAAGTTTTACCTGAGTTCTTATTGCTGAAGGGTTAAAAGTGTATGTGTTAGCACTGAAGCCTCTTGGAGTGACAGGCAGATCTTAGTCTTTGTATCAAATTCTGGTGTGTCAGAAGGAGAGACAGAACAGTGAGAACCAGAAGAAGACAAAGAGAATGAGGCACCTGAAGAAAATAGATTCTCTGTGCCTGAGGGGGATGGGAAGGTGGATGGATCTGCATTAAGCTGCTCAGCTGACATTCTTACATCTTCTGTGCTTCTATGCCTATACTTAACAGCTGGAAAGCTGGATGCATGTTGTGTCTGCAGAGAGCTCAGAGGATGATTCTTGCACATGGCCATCTGCTGGATCACCCCCAGGGTGTCCTCCATGAAGTGGTTCAGTAAGGTGTTGACTGAGGGACCAAACTGATTCAATGCCAGAACAGGAAGAACCAGAGAGGTAGTGTTTCAAGCAAGGTAGAAAAATGCCTCCTGTCACCTCCTTCCAGGGTGTCCTCAGAGGTGAGCTGTGCTGTGCTTTCCCATTGCCCAAAGCCTCCTGTAGTTCCTGGTCCTCATGCACTGCAACCAGGACACCTCCTGCAGGGTGAGGGACCCAAGGAGCCACTATGAGAATATTACATCCCCCTTCCAATTCCCTGTTATCTTGGGTGGCTCCTGGGTCCCTGAGTACACACTCAGGGGCTGTGTCTTCTTTCCACCCAACCTGGCACTTCAGCCAGCAAAAGGTTGAGGTTTCCTAACTTGGTGGCACAGATCTGCTTGTTACTACCACTGCAGATATGAGGTTTGTAGAAGGACAGATTCCTCCTGAAACAAGGCTCTGGTGTCCCAAGCAGGGTGAGGAGATGGAGATGCCCTGGCAGTGGTGAATCACCCAGTGCACTGGTGAACCACCCAGTGCCACTGCTTGCAGGTCTCAGAGAGGAAGCAGTGAGGCCTTGGTCTCTGGCCACAGCAAGAAGGGGCCCACTGCCTGGATGATGAAGACAGACAGTGACTTTTGCCAGAACTGCAGACAGAAGAGTGAGGCGAGCATTGCCTGGTCCATCGGACCAGATTATGGTTGGTTTTGCTCTTTGTTTCTCATCATCCTTTTCTATTTTTAATTGGTCATAATTCACATTAATCTTCCCCGACTGTGTTTTGCCTCTGAAGCTAAATGGGTTTTGGTCTCCCCCTTTCTTTATCTTGATCCACAAGGTTTTTCACCTTATTTTCTCCCTGTCTTGTTGAAGAGGGGGATTGAGAAAGAGAGGGTGGGCATCTAGCAGCCAGCCAAGGTCAAACCCACCAAATGACATGACAAAGCTACTCCAAACATGACCATATGATGCCCTCAAGATACATAAAGATAAGCACGAAATAATAAAGCGGTGGACCAGGCCAGGAACACAACCAGGAAAGAGCATGGACAAGACTCCTATTTAGCAATTTTCTGAGAACTGGGAAATTACAGTTATTCTTGGGAAGAAGAAAATCACACAAGGGAGGATAGCATGGCTCAGAGTCAAAAGGAATCACATTTCCAAAAAAAAAATAATCTCATTACCTTCATCAGACTGTTGAGAGCTGCAGATCAGGAGTAGCTGAACTGGAAAGACATTCTCTGCACTTGGTTATTTTTATAGCATACTTAAATTCCATTTATCCTCACTTTTAAGAGAACACATTCTGGGGACAGAATTGCCTTAGTGTAGGTGATCATGCAGGTCATTATTTGCAATTTCCAGATGAAATTTTTATTCATTAGGGCCTTCCTTCTGGCAGATCTTTTTTTTTTTTTTACTTTGATCTAGCCTCCTTTGTCATTTTTAGAGCCACATCAGAGAACAAGACACCTATAACTGATACCATTCCCTTGGGCTTCCCAGATCTCCCAAGGTGGGCTCATGGCCCTTTGTGCCATTATCTTCTCTATGTAGCTTCTAATCCTGGTGGAGAATGACCCCTTCATTGACACTGTGTGGAGCAATAAGCACCTGCAGATTTCTGCATTTCTTCCTCTTCAGTTTTCCTTCATGGACATCTGCTACACCACCACCAAAATCTCAAAAATGATGAAGATTTTCTGTGTCACAAGGGAAACTATGTTGTCTGCTGGCCGGTACAGATGTGTTCCCCTCTCTTCTTGACTATCACAGAATTCATAGTCATTCAATAAGTCCTTCAATGTTAGGCAATAATCCACATTCCACACAATCTACTCATCCCTACTTCACAAGCATCTGTTACCAGACCATGTGTCAAATCTCTGCACAGATTAAAAGCCTTTTCAGATAAATCAAATTGCATATTCTGCTGTCAGTGGTTGGTGCAGCACTGAGAAGTGTCTGGACAAACCAATAGATGTGCATGTGATGAAGGCTATGCTTGGAGTAGTCATATGGAACTTCTTCCTTTATGAAAGGATGAGATTTTTCCTCAAAAATATCCATTCATCTGTCTGAATCTCTCTTCTTTATATGGTAAAATGTTGCTAATGTTGTACTTTATTTATTGTGCTTCTAAGACTAGTCTGTCTGTGCAGTCATCTATACATATTGTTGAGCATGAGCTGTATATTTTTGTAAGCTGCCCAGGAGATGGATGATGTAGTTACTCCTACTCTTCTCTTGCATATCTGTTTGAGACTTGCTTAGGACAACTGTACTTCCTCTGCGATAATCAGAGGGAGTAGATTCCAAAGCTGAAGCACCCAAAAAAACCTGATTGCTGATGTGCTGGAGATGGGGGCCACCACCACTGGGATATGAGTCCCCTGACCTGGCCTTCGCCACTCCTGGTCTGCTGCTTACTGCCACCCCTTGATACGTGTCAAAGATGACAAAAGGGCTGTAGAACATATTCTATATATCCTTTGATGACACCAAACTGGGTGGAGTGGCTGACACACCAGAAGGCTGTGTTGCCATTCAGCAAGACTTGGACAGGCTGGAGGGTTGGACAGGAAGAAATTTAATGAAATTCAACAAGGGCAAGTGTAGAGTCTGGCAACTGGGAAAGAACAATGCCAGGCATCAGTATAGGTTTGGGACTGACCTGTTGGAAGGCAGTGAAGGGGAAAAGGATCTGGAGGTCCTAGTTGATGGGAAGCTGACCATGACCAGCAATGTGCTCTTGTGGCCAAGAGGGCCAATGCTATTCTGGGGTGTATTAAAAGGGGTGTGGCTAGTAGGTTGAGAGATGTTCTCCTGCCCCTCTACCCTGCCCTGGTAAGGCCACATCTGGAGTACTATGTCCAGTTCTGGGCCCCCCAGTTCAAGAGGGACATAGAATTGCTTGAGAGAGTCCAGTGCAGAGCCACAAAGATGATTAAGGGAGTGGAGCATCTCTCTTATGAGGAAAGACTGAGGGAGCTGGGGCTCTTTAACTTGGAGAAAAGGAGACTGAGAGGTGACGTCATCAAGGTTTATAAATATATAAAGGGTGAGTGCCAGGAGGATGGAGCCAGGCTCTTCTCGGTGATGCCTGATGATAAGACAAGGGGCAATGAGTGGAAGTTGAGGCATAGGAAGTTTCATGCAAACATGAGGAGGAATTTTTTCACTGTGAGGGTGACAGACACTGGAACAGGCTGCCCAGGGTGGTTGTGGAGTCTCCCTCTCTGGAGATATTCAAAACCCACTTGGACGTGTTCCTGTGTGATCTGGTATAGGTGATCCTGCTCTGGCAGGGGGGTTGGACTAGATGATCTTCCAGTCCCTGACATTCTATGATTCTGTGATTCTGTGATCTCTGATTCTATAATGAAAAGTATTTTCTCCCTGGAGAACAGAAGGCTTACAGGGACCTCATCACAGTAGCCCACTACTTAAAGAGTGACTACAAAGGGACAGAAACTCTTTCATCCACAGCCACATGGAGCAGACAATGGTTGACAGATCTCAAACAGCCAGGAACTGCAGTGCTGGGAAGTCCCTGATCTGCATGTGAGGAGCAGTGCTGGAGTCAACAGAGCTCAGAAAACTTGAGGAGCCAGGGAAGCTGAGTATGGATAGGGTCATGCCCCAGTGGTTGTGCGTTGGGTTTGTACCTGTCCTGTACCACCATGTCCCTGGTGCACGAATGGTTCTCAACCTGTGGGGGTCATGCACACAGTGAAGAGGAACTGGAGATGCCTGGATACTGACAACTGACCACAGTGATTGGGCAGCAGGTCTCATGAAAATAAATGTGAAGCCTTGGTTTCTGGGCACAGCAAGAATATGTCCAGTGTTCCATAAGGTGAACAAAAATGGTGCCTCTGTCCCAAACTGTAGGCATGAGTGGGACTTCATGTGGTCCATGGGATGCTGTGTACCTAAGCTGTTATTTTGAGCTCAGCAATGCCTTCAGGAGTTCCTTTTGGGCATACAGAAGACCATGGATACGTGCAGGATGCCAGGATTTAGAGCATTGCCTGGTACTGAAGGACAATATATAAAAATAAATTTTCAAGTGTCACCAAAAAGCCTACCGAGATGTTGGCATTCATAGCCATGCCACAAGTCATTTGCACAAACTCAGGGAAGATGGGCAATTGAAACAAGCCATGGGAAGGCTGGGGGTCATTGGGCTGTGGAGAGCCCAAGTTGCTGTGGGGATGCTCTGTGCACTGCTCCATGTGCCCATTCACCCTCTTCCTGTAAATGGTGGGATGATGATCAGGAGGTGGGGATTTACTCCAGGGATATGCAGGGAGCAGATGCTTTGTGCAACTTAAGACCTTCAGAGCTGGGCTTACACAGACCCTGACAACAGGGTAGATCAGGCCAGTGCCTCAACACCTTCATCATTGCACATCAGAAATGGGTGAACAGGAAGTAGATGAAAGGTCTCATAACTGAGCCTCTAGGCAGAAAGACCCTCTGCCTGGATTTCACCTTTTCCTCTGGGAAAGGCAGTCTCCAGAGCTTCAGAAGGCCACATTTCTGCCTCAGCAGCTCCTCCTGGCCAAGACCTGTCAAATGCCAAGCTTTTTGGTCCAACCAGTGCCTGAGAATATCAGCCAACAAAAAAGGGCTGAGAATGGCCCAGCAGAGACAGATCAGAGAAGCTGCTGAGCACAAAAATATGTCCCACCATTGCCAAAATAACCCAGTGGGAATGGAGGGGGTAACTGCTCTTGCACAGAGACTTTCCAGAGCAGAGCTGGGATCTGGCAGTGATACAGTTTTAGATGCTCAGAAAAGCTGCCTCAGGCTTAGAGGAGATGATGTACCACAGAGCACCCATTTGTCTTAGGTCACTGGGTGCTCTCCTGGATCAGCAGTGGCCCACGGGTCTGTTGTGTTCACAAGGCATGGGGACATCATTTTAAGGCTGATACCAGTATAACCTGTTAATTACCTCAGACCTCTGTGTCTGGAGAACAGTTGGACCCTGCCAGGCTCTGAAGGACTCAATGAGTGACCCATCTCATCTGCCTATGCCCATGTGAGCTGGCGATGGACCCTAGACTGGCCACAACAACCCCCAACAGCATTACAGGCTTGGGGAGGAGTGACTGCAATGCTGCTCAGCAGAGAGGGACCTGGGGGTGTCGACTGACAGCCAGCTGAACATGAGCCAGCAGTGTGCCCAGCTGGCTAAGAAGGCCAATGGCTTCCTGGCCTGCATCAGGAACAGTGTGGCCAGCAGGAGCAAGGAAGTGATTTTACCCCTGTACTGGGCACTGGTGAGGCTGCACCTCAAGTACTGTGTCCAGTTTTGGGCCCCTCACTACAAGAAGGACACTGAGGTACTAGAGCATGTCCAAAGAAGGGCAACAAAGTTGATGGAAGGTCTAGAGCACATCTTACGAGGAACATTTGTGATAACCGGGGTTGTTTAGCCTAGAGAAAAGGATGCTCAGTGGAGACCTTCTGGCTCTCTACAACTACCTGAAAAGGTGGGGATCAGTCTGTTCACCCAAGTAACAAGTGATAGGACAAGAGGAAATGGCCTCAAGTTACATCAACGGAAGTTTAGATTGGATATTAGGAAGAATTTCTTTACTGAAAGGGTTATCAGGCTTTGGAATGGCTTGACCAGGGCAGCGTTTGAGTCCCCATCCCTGGAGGTATTTAAGTGTCATGCAGATGTAATTCTTTGGGATATGGTTTAGTCAAGGATCTGTCAGTGTTGGGTTAATGATAGGACTCGATGATCTTAAAAGTCTTTTCCAATCTAGGCAATTCTGTGATTCTGTGATTCTATGATTCTGTGACTGGGTCATGGACAGGAGGGGAAGGAGGAGATGAGACTGTGGTCTGTCCTCAGGTATTATTGTTTCCTCATCCCCACTCTTGCCAGGCTATGGAGCCATGCTCTAGTGGAAAATGCTCATAAAGTTTGTAACAGAACTCTTAGGATCATGAAGTCCAACCATTTACCCAACTTTATCATGACTACTAAACCATGCCCTGAAGTGCAATGTCTACACATTTTTTGAACACCTCCAGGAATGGTGACTCCACCACATCCCTGGGCAGCCTGTTCCAAGGCCTCAGCACTCTTTCAGTATATAAATTTTTCCTAACATTATGTCTAAACCACCCCTGGAGCAACTTAAGACAATTTCCTCTTATCCTATCACTAGTTACTCAGGAGAAGAGACCGAAACCCACCTCAGTCCAACCTCCCTTGAGGTAGCTGTAGAGAGCGATAAGGTCTCCCCTCAGCCTGCTCTTCTTCAGGATAAACAATCCCAAGTCCCTCAGCTGGTCCTCATAACACATGTTCTCCAGACCCCTCATCATTTTTTTTTTTCCTTTCTCTGGACCCACTCCAGCACTTCAATGTCTCTCTTATTCTGTATTGCCCAAAACTGAACCCAGTACTCAAGCTGTGGCCTCACTACTGCCAATGTACACAGGCACAATCACCTTCCTACTCCTGCTGGGCACACTATTTCTGATACAGGCCAGGATACCATTGGCCTTCTTGGCCACCTGGGCACACACTGGCTTATGTTCACCCAGATGAACACCAGCACCCCCTAATCCTTTTCTGCCGAGCACATTTCCAGCCACTGCCCCAGTCTGTAGCATTGCCTGGGGTTGTTGTGACCGAAGTGCAGGATCTATCACTTGCCCTTGTTAAACATCATACAATTGATGATTGATCCAATTTATCCAGATCCCTCTGCAGACCCGTCCTACACTGAAGCAGATCAACACTTGTGCTCAATTTGGTGTTGCCTACAAACTCACTGAGGGTGCCATTGATCCCCTCATCCAGCTCATTGGTGAAGATAGTAAACAAGACTGGTCCCAAAACAGAGCCCAGGAGAACACCACTCGTGATCAGTTGCCAGCTGGATTTAATTCTGCTCACCACAACTCCCTGGGCTCAGCAATCCATCTAATTTTTAATGCAGTGAAGTGTGTACTTGTCTAAGCCTTGAGCCACGAGTTTCTCTAGGAGAATGTGGGAGCCGGTGTCAAAGACTTTACTAACGTCCAGACAGACAACGTCCACAACCTTTCCCTCATTTACTGGGTGGGTGACCTGGTGACAGAAGGAGAACAGGTTGGTCAAACAGGATCCATCCTTCATGAACCCATGTTGACTGGGCCTGATCCACTTCCTTCTGGATTATGAGGGGATTTTTCCACTCTCCATCCCTGTCTTACAGTTCAAGGGACTGAGTACCCTGAGGATAAGTGGTCTGACTATTTAAGACTGAGGGAAAGAAAGCATTAAGTACCTCAGCCTTTTCCTCATCCTTGATGGCAATATTCCCCTTCGCATCTAATGTGAGATGGATATTTTCCTTGGCTCTCTTTTTGTTGTTAATGTATTTGTAAAAACACATTTTATTATCTTGCACAGCAGCGACCAGCCTGAGTTCTAGCAGGGATTTTGCCTTCCTAATGTTCTTTCTGCATCACCTAACTTGGTTCCTGTACTCTTCCTGAGTAGCCTGTCCCTTCTGCCAGAGGTGGTAAATTCTACTCTTTTGGCTAATTCCCAGCAAAAGTTCCATGTTCAGCCAGGCCAGTATCTTCCCTGCCAACTTGTGTTACAGTACATGGGGACAGCTGCTCCTGTATCTCTTAAGATTTCCTTCTTGAAGAATGTCCAGCCTTCCTCAACCCCTCTGCGCTTCAGGACCATGTTCCAAAGGACTCTTGCAACCAATGTCCTGAACAGGCCAAAGTCTGTCTTACAGAACTCCAAGAGGGCAGTTCTGCTGAACCCCTCCTCACTTCACCAAGAATTGTGAACTCTATCATTTCATGGTTGCTAAGCCCAAGATGGCCTCCAACCACCACATCACTCACCAGTCCTTCTCTGTTAGTAAAGAGCAGATCTAGTGAGGCACCTCCCCTGGTAGGTTCACTCACCAGCTGTGTCAGGAAGCTCACCTCCACACACTCCAGGAAACTTCTAGACTGTTTCCTCTCTGCTGTGTTTTATTTCCAGCAGTTGTCTGGTAAGTTGAAGTGCCCCATGAGAACAAGGGCTATTGATTTTGAGACTTCTGCCAGATGTTTGTAGAATGCTTCATCTGCCTCTTCACCTTGGTTGGGTGGTCCCAACAGGTTATATGCCTCACTCACCTTCCCCCACATCCTTATCCATAATCACTGGACCATATCATCGCAGTTGTTGAGCTCCACACAATCAAAACACTCCCTAACATACAGAGCCACCCCATCACCTCTCCTTCCCTGCCTATCCTTTCTGAAGACCTTGTAGCCATCCATTGCAGTCATGAGAGTCATCCCACCATGTTTCTGTGATGATGACTATATCATATCTGTCCTGCTGCAAATGGCTTTCAGCTCCTCCTGTTTGTTGCCCATGCTGTGTGTATTTATGCAGATGCACTTGAGTGGGCTATCAGTTTCACCTCCAACATTGGTGTGCTGTCCCCAGGCTCATCTCTAATGACACTGCTTTTATCCCCTTCCACCTTTGAGCCTAGTTTAAAGCCCTCTCAATGACCCCCAACACTTTTCCCTCTTTGAGACAGGTGAATGCTATCTGTCAGCAGGTGTGTTGTCATGTAAAACTCTCATGATCAAAAAAAAAAACCAAAAAACCCCAAAATTCCACCAGTGACACCAGCCTGTGAGCCATGTTAGTCATGTATGTGCTATTCATTTTGGTATTGTTGCCTGCCACTTGAGGGGTTCAGGAAATTACCACCTGAGCTCCTCATCCTTCAACCCCAGTGCCCTGAAGTCTTTTTAAATCACTTTTGGACTTCTGTCTACAACCTTATCACTGCCAATCTACATAACCAGTAGTGGGTAATATTCAGAGGGCTATACCAGACCACAGAGTTTCCTGGTGATGTCTCTGGTCTGGGTCCCAGGGAGGTGGCAAAATTCCCTGTGGAATGGATCCAGTCAGCATGTGGGGCCCTCTGTTACCCTCAGAAGGGAATCACCTACAACAATCACTGTCCTTTTTTCTTAATAGAATCAGTCCTAATGCATGAGGCTGCCTGAGCTACCCCAGGCAACTCCCTGGATGGAACTTTATCTACATCTTTGTTTGCCTGTCCCTCAAGCTCCAGAACCCCAAACCTCTTCTGTAAGTGTAACTGGGAAGATGAGGGAGACTGGAAGGGATTCACCTGCCTCCCCATTCAGGGACTTGTTTCCAATTGCTTCCATCCCTTAGGTCCCCTCCTTTTTCCAGGTGATATGAGGGGAGGGCATACTCGTCTTCTGATGGAGCCTCCATCTGCTGCGTTTACCTCAGGGTGTGGCTCCACCGATCTCCCTCCCTCTCACATTCCCTGATACTCCTTAACCTTTCCAATTCCTTTTTCTGCTTTGCCACAAGGCTGAGCAGATCATTCACCAGTTCACACTGCACACAGGTGATGTCACTGCTCACTCAATTACGACTGACAACCTCAGGAACTCCCTGCATCCTGAGACCTGGGCATCTGCATGTTTATGTGGGAGTTCTCTCTCGGTTGCAATATTCCTTCAGGCAATGGTCTTCCTGCTTGGGTCAGAGTGCACATCAGACTTCAGAGGTCAATGACAATACTGGTCTTGGTACTTCGGTGACTGCTGCCCATTTTTACAGATCACTGGTGGACATCCCTGTGCTGTGGAACTAGAAGCAGGGTGTAGGGCCCACCTGAGTGAAATTCCATGTGTGCTGTTGGTTGCACTCCTGAGACAGAGATGGCCGCTGCTTTGTTCTTTGGGACTGAGTGTTGCTTCTGAATCATAGAATCATTATGGTTGGAAAAGGCCTCCAGGGTCATCAAGTCCAACCTTTGTCCTAGCATTTCTCTAACCACTACACCATATCCTCAAGCGCCACATCTA